>JAANDH010000425.1:0-13371 GCA_011799765.1 Nymphaea thermarum
GTGTAATATTAAAGAGTTATAGCTCTCTTTAATATTTTTATGTTTTTGCTTATGTTACTTTGTAAATCTCTTGTTTTACCCTAATCTCTCTTATAAGAAAGATTAGGGCCATCGTAATGTTAAGTTCTTTTGTTCTCCTATCGCACGGCTGCCTCTCTCTCTCTCTCTCTCTCTCTCTTCCTTCTTCTCCGCTGCAACATCTTCAATGGCATATTGTTGTACAATTGCATGTTCTGTGTCGTGCATGTTAGCTTGGCTCTCCAATTGTTATTGGAACATCAGTTACTTGGCTACATACCAAGTTATTTATTGGCCAAGAGCAGGTGTCGTACTTGATGCATTTCATCTTAACCCAGGGAGATAAAATGGAACCCTAACAAGGTCCAACTGGTGGAAGTCTAGCCTATCCGTAGGTCAGCTTGTGACTTCAGGGGATTCCTTGGATTTTTAGGATCATTATCACACGTCATTGATATTGTTTCTAAATATCACAAAAAACCGGTGAACCAAGAAAATGGAAATTCATCACCCTATTTTGAAAAGTCATCACAATGTATATTGGAAGGTTTACATCCTGTGCTTTTTTTGAAACATTTTGGACACCATTGCAAATCCTAGATGTGCTGTTGTTCTGACACCAATGTTTCAAGTTTTAACTATAAGAACAAACCAGTTCTACAAGCGAAGAGAAATGAGGAACATGCAGGAGGCATTGGAGTAGGCATGATTCCCAGGGTAGGTTGTGGCCTCTTCTTTTCCTATTATGCGGTAGCAGCAGAATACAATTGAAGGACAATAATACACCCCACAATAAATTTAGTAATACAAATACAACCAGACATGAACACAAACAAGGAATATCTTGGTCTGGATATAGAAACCCAGACACATGAAGTCTCATGATTTGACTGTTCTCAGCATATAAGAATAGTGCTTATAGCCACGGGACTGGTGTACACAGATGGTGGTAATGGCAGTGGCACTGTCATCTAAGCAAGGTTTTCATCCCTGTAGTTCACTCCCATATCGTTTGAAGTACCACCCAAGCTAAAATGCAGTAACCTGACCTAACAAAACTTGAACATGCAGGTGTTTGGATATCATTTCAAGGTGTGATATCTTGAGTGGACTATGAATGGGAATGTTGATGTCTTGTCCAGAAGAGAGGAGGATTATTGGCACTGCTGAATGCTACCTTCGCCCATTTCTTTAGCTCTGGGATCAGACTACAAAAGGAGCATCGAACACATCATTGTTAACAGCAAGTGCAAGAAATATTGTGACTTCCCTTAACACAAGGTGGTAGAACGATTTTTCTACTTCAATAACAGGGTCTGCCTGTTTTGCAAACCTGTAGCTCACCATGACTGTGCTTACTAGACATATAGGCAAGCCAGGTTTGAGTTAATGGCCTAAGGTGCACTAAGAGCTCAGGAAGATTGTGAGTTGATGGAAGCAGTACTAGTGCAACTTGAACCCATAAGGCCCCCAAGGCTGTTGCATTTGTGATCCATATCCAACCAGATTCTAGAAGATATAAGTAGAGTTCATAGAAGATATGGTAGGGGCACAAAGAACGTTTGTGATTTTTCTTGTACTTGATCAGACCAAATACGGACATTTTCTGGCAATATTGCTGGCATGTTAGATACATTTCATCAATATGTAGGCAAGGTGCAGGGCATGCCACAAACTATATTGTGACTTGTGAGTGAGCGAAACCATTTTCTTGAGTGCATTTTGGGAGGAATATTTTGCGTTGCAGGGAAATCAATTCTACAAAACTGGACCCAATAAGCAGATTCTTCATATAGTAGGGGCACTAGTCAATAATTCAGATGCTTCCCCTGCTAGTGGTATAGGATAGAGAGTACTGACAATGAGATGTTAAATCGACTTGAGACCCATGGTGAAGTCCTAAGGATTGTAATCACAACTTATTGATGTCCTAGAACTAGTGCAGGGCCAGCATAGCCACAATAAAAAGGAAAGTGAATTTGAAATTGAAGCATGGCCTCTCTTTTCAGGATTTTATGCTTGACAGATGCTTAGGAATAACTTCAGAACCAATAAGTTATCCTCACATTAGCTGGGGTTTTACTAGGTCACTGGTAGGGTGGGCTGGGTTGTGTAGCAACTATAGTTCCCAGTAGGAAAGCCATTACACCCCACGTTCCATATATTGTACATAAGGTCTTTAAAAGGAGAGCCAGAGGGGGACATGTGGGTGCATTGTCAATAAATTGAGGAGATGAGAGCCTCTGTTACTGAAAGTGTTGGATCAGGGTTAGTCCGAAGAAATGGGTGTCTAGCTGCATAGTAGCTTGTTGGAAGGGAAACACCAAACAAAGTGAAGGTACACATGAAGTCGTTGATGATATAATCAAGCACTTTCCCTCCACACCTTAAGGACAAGGTGTTAATTCAAGAGCAGGCAACTGTTAGCAGCTGCTTTTTAGATTTTCTTTTTAATGTTATTTCCATGTATATACTGTATATTCATTTAGAGTAGACTTTTATAACTGGATGTTTGGGCTAAAAGTTCCAACACTACCATGGCTGCTGGGTTTATCTCTCTTGTGACTGAACGTTCACTCTTGACATTCAATAAAGAGTGAAATAGACATAGTTAGGTTGTCATGTTTCCTAGGAGCCTCAATTGAGTTTCCATGTCTGTGTGTGTTTGTATGTGACTCAATCACAATCTCACATCCTTTTTCTCAGAAAACAGCCATATAATGCCAAACTTTGCTTCATCATACCAGGTATTTACCTCCAACTTATGTGAGCATGAGAGATATTACAAGCTTAAACTAATGTCTCAGCTGTCTAAACTAGCTATAAGGACATAGATTTTTATGCATGTGCACATATGCACCTTCTGCCGGTTTGTATCTCTCCCCTATAAAAATCTGTACTGTATGTTTCAGCTGTCAAGACTAGCTTAAGGATATAGGGTCTTTATTCATGTGCAAATGTGAACGTCCTGCCAGCTTCTGCCTCTCCTCTTCCACTAAGTCTATCAAGTACCATTCTCAGATCTCCTTTTCACCTGCAAAAACTTTTCTAAGGAAACTAGAGAGTAGCATATGAAGAATGATAAAACGAGAAGATAAATTTAAGGTTGGGCAACCCCTTTGAAGTGGAGGCATACTAAAAGTGAATTGAGATTAACAACCATGTCTTCCTTAGGCTTCGGCAGCGGAGAAATATATACGAGTCCAAAATAGAGATCCAGGAATAGCTATAATGAACCCGGCCAGGGGCTTTTTCGAAGGCTTGATTCTAACTCACGTGACCATCTTGTTGGCTTAGAATATAGTCATTTTTCTTAATGAAGTAACTCATTGTAGAAGTTGAATTTTGACCATATCTATTCTTGTGGGCGACTGAATTAGACAAAAATGTTTGATGCCTATGGTTTCTTCTCTTTTCTTCCCAAAGTTTAGCATTGAAGAGGGTAAGTAACTCACATTTTTTTTTTTAATTGCTTAACAGGCTGGGTATGCAGAGAAGGTAGCTAGTGTATGGGCACAAGTCGTGGAAGAAACAAGGGAATATGAAAAAGATAGCAGTTGAGCTTTGTTCTCCAAATGAATTTTGGGTCTTATGCATTGTACATTAGTACGGATAGCCAGTGACCTTAATAATGGTACCATGTAAATTTGCTTAGGATCAAACAAGATGTGTGCACAATAACGTGGTTTTCCAAATTTTTGCAAAATTTGTTCTCTTTCCTGAGTATTTGGACGTTGATGCTTATAGAATTATGTTTTGTATTGATCCCCAATACCCTTGAACGTAAGGCCATAAGGCACACTATGCCGCTTACATGGAGAAAAGGTCAAGGGCACGTCTTCTTGTGTCTGATACTATGCTAATGCTATGTGAAGTTTCAACTTTGAGGGAATGATTACTGTTCAAACTGATCTTATTGGTTCATGGTTTTCCAACTTTTCCTTGATGATGCCAATGTTCTGGTTAAGGAGAGCTCTGGAGCTAACTGTTCTGAAACTGGAACTTCAAATTTAAGACTCTGCATCTTTGTGAACATTTTTTTTGGGGCCCTTTTCTGTGTCTTTTTCTCAACAGGAAAACAGTAATATGTCCTTGATGTTCTCTTTTCTAGACTTCATCGCGGACATAGATTTGGATGTCCCTTGTCGCCCAGTCTTCAATATCGTGGGCAAATCCTTTGCTGTGCTCTTCCAGAGAGCTACAGATGCAGGTTTTCTTCTATCTGAACCTTGAAAATAGCCTGGCTTCTCTATATATGCTAAATGAGCACATTATTTTAATTGTTGTCAATGCTACATTGCCTCAAATTTCTTGTATTCCGACTCTTATCCGAGTTGTTTCAGGTTCTAATGTAAATCAGAGTAAACAGACCTTTTCAACACTACAATTCTGAGTGAAGATGTATTTGGCTGCGTGTCTTCCACTTTCCTGACGGATCACTGGGGCCTTCCAGTTGCATTCAAAAGTCTGATACAAGCTTATGGTTGTTCTGAGAGCAAAATATTGCCGATAGAATTCAAAATTTTTTGCATATCCCTTTGGAAGTGCTGGTGTATCTGTTCTCATTGGGCGTGTTCTTTCGACATTCCTTTCTCATGATGTTGGATTGTAGTCCTTGAACGAGTGGAAATAGTGAAATCCTGCAAGATTTTCTTCATGGATAGTAGCATCTGGTAAGACTCTGGTTCATTGGGATTTACAGAGAGGTTATTGGCGTTGCTTGATAAGGACTTGCTTTAGAAATGGCATTGGCTGATTTACGATCTCTAGCGTGGAAATGGATTATTTTCATATAATCTCTGTTCCCATGACGGTGGGGCTCTTTGAGCAGCAGAATTAGTGCCTCACGGATTTGTAGAAAGATTTCAATGATTCCTTTAAATGATCATCCAGACAAGCCCTTGCTCCATAGGGATAGCTGTCTGCCACTGCTATCTCTCTTGCAAACATGGGCCCCAGAGTATAATTGTCCCCTGCCAAGAGCCTCTTTCTTTTCCTAGGTCCTTATGAATGGCCACTTGAAGATACTCGAGCATCGCACCACGGAATTCAGTTCGCCTAAGCGCTATTTTTTTTTCAGACAGAAGGGTCCAGGTCTAACCTTTTCTGGTTCTGCAGTTTCTTGGAATATTTTTTCAAATTAATTCAGTGTAATCTCCTTTTCTAGCGCCAACGACGTTTTACTGTTAACCATCTGCTATTTCACAAAGCTCTACTTAAAGAAGCACCCTAGATTCTGCACTTTTCTTTGAATTTCTTTCCAAATTAGTTTAGTGTAATGTCATTTTTTAGCACCAATGATGTTTTACTGTTAGCCATCTGCTATTTCACAAGCTCTACTTAAACAAGCATCCTAGATGGCTATCCATTTAGAAGATCTAGCGACTGTTTGCTTGATGAGGGTTGGCAAATGCAGAACAATTGGGGCTCCAGGGATCACTATCCTTTACTGAATTGCATCATTCACTTAGTTTATCATGACCTTTAGGCTTGGGCGTCGTAAAAGTTCCTGCTGGACGATGGATCATATGCTTATATAATTTCCTTGCTGTAACCTTAAGGCGATTCTTTGTTCATTTCTTTTTTTTTTTGAAAAAAATTACAAATGGGCACTCATGTTTTGCATCTATAACAAATCATCCTCAAGTTTTAAAGGCTTACAATGAGACCCTTACCTTTTAGCCAATACTCATAAATGGCCAGAGGCAGACGGAGAGTGGTTTTTTTATTTCAATAACGATAATAGCTAGCTAGATGGCAAGAAGAGAGTGACAGTTCCCTTTGCCGTCGGGCCTCTATCTCTCTGGTGTGCTTTGGTTATTCCTTTTCCTTAATTCCACTTTTTTTACAATCATGTTTTCTTTATAACAGAAACCTTCTCTTGAGATGAAATGTAGCCGCGCTTACGGTTAATCCTCGTTGGTCTAAAACTCTTTAATTGAAAACCACTTCAACTTTTACCTAAGAATGGCAGTGCTCTAACTCACGTGGGGCCAATTCTTGCTTCTGTTAAATTACTTATTCATAGGTTCTAAAATGGAGTCTGTTCAGGAGTTACAAGGCTGTCAATGTACATGGCCTCTTGAGATCAATGAATATTGAGGCCCATCTCCATTCTCCACACATACTACCATTCCCATCTTCGAAGTCCACGTTTTGAAAAAACTAAAGAGATAAAAAGAAAAATTTTAGTTGCAATCTGTGGCTATTCAGTCATTTTGCCACACATAGTATATATTGAATGTGCAAATCAACAAGAAAGAAGTAAGAACTTTATGATACTCATAGCAGTTGGTTATGATGCATTATAGATTGGCATCTCTCTTAACAACGTTAAACCAGAAGTTATTAGAGGATGGAAAAAGAATTTACTAATAAATTTATAGTTGGAGTTCATTTGCTGCCATTGCATGCATAAACAACAAATACAATTTAAAAAATTTGTTTTGAATTGTATGTGAAAATGAATCTAATGATCTTGGCCCATAGTAAACTTTAGTTCTTGCTTTATATCAGGACATTGATTTTCATGAGTATCACTTTGTACTTGTAATTCAAATACACGGATAAGACGACATTATGCATCCCTGGATATAACGCTTAGTAATTTTTTTTTTGGCAAAAAACCAATATACAGTTCAGAAATTAAGAAGAGGTTTATTCATAAGGAAATATGGATGAAAAGGAAGCAAAGGGAAGTACGGCGGGGGGGGATCAGACGATTGATAAATCGTAAACAGGAGAATGAGGAAAACTTTCTTTTCAGTCGTGTTTAGGTAAGGGTCTTTTAGTGTTTTTAGGCAATATAGAAGGCCCCTTTTGTACTTTTGTAGTTGAGTAACTTTTACCATCAACTACTGTCACAGGAGTGATGATTTGTGACTAATGGGCAAAAGATGAGGGTCACGTTGTCAGGGTTTTAAAACTTAAGGATGGATTTGTTATAAGCTCAAACCATGAGTAGTGCTCATTTGTATTTTTTTTTAATTTATTTCATCTCTTTCTCTCTCTCTCTCTCTCTCTCTCTCTCTCTCTCTCTCTCTCTCTCTCTCTCGTTTGTAATTATATCATGGTAGGACAAACATCCTATCATAATTGTGACAGCAGTCGGTTGCTGCTTGGTGGCAGGCTGGCTGGCTGCAGGCTTCATAAATAAAAAGAAAAAGACTATCACATGCAACCAGCAAGGATTGATCATAAATGCTCTCTTTCTCTCTCTCTCTCTCTCTCTCTCTCTCTCATTGCCATTCCGTCTTCAAGCTCCTTCAGCGTCATCCAACTTAGAGGCCGCATCCTTCTTCAGCGGTGCCCCGTTTGTCTGGCATCAACCTGCTTCTACGACGACCTTCTCCTCCTCCGACCAGCTTCTCTGGTGTGGTTGTTCCAGCTTTTTCGCCTCTGGTGATCAACCTTGGGCCTCTTTCACTTTCCTTACTTCAATCGGCGAAGTGCTGGAGACACCTCTCTCTTCCTCAACACTGGTCCACGGCTGACAGCGCCACCATAGTTGATCGTTTTTACCTTCGGGAGTCGTAGCATCTCTCTCTCTAGCTTTAGGGACTGGTTAGGAGGCGGGTGACCTGCGGTAGGCCGTGGGAGCATGATTGACGGGTTTAGCCTGTTCCCCTTCACCTTGGGGCTGTGCATCAACTGTTTAATGAACTGCCTATTACAGATTGTGATATCCTTTGGAGCGTTTTGTTAGCTGACCGGTCCTCGTTCGGTGCCTTGCTCTCACGTTGCGCTAAGTAGTGTCTCACTGGCCTGCAGGGCCGTGCTCAACTTATGCTTTGTGCGGGTCTGGACGCAGCTGCCCTTGGTAGTGGTGTGCTTGGCTTCATTGCTTTTGACTGGCCTCTTTGTTCTTGCACGGGGTTGGTGTTATGGCCACCCTCTCTCTTCCTCCACCTTTGCGACCACCACAGGGGGCTTGGGTTGGTGGCCTCAGTTTTTGTAGTATCAGGTCGGGTAACCCCACCCCCCCTTAATCGTTTGCTTTGTCGAGCTGCAGTCAGTTTTCTTTGCTCACCTGAGGGGGTCCGTCAAGTTTTGGTGTTGTCTTTTAGTTAGCAGTCTACCATCTTCAATTGTGTTTTCGCTAGCTCGCTTCAGCTGCAAGATGCTCGCAGCCTCCTCCAGACATTCCTCCTGCCTGCGTGCTATATGTTTCTCCTTTTACAGATGGATGACTGTTTCTTACGACCGAGGCTTTCCAAGGTAGTCTTCGTTGGTTGGCCGGCCCCATTGGCTTGGTGTGTCCCCTCTTCTCGTCGGGTTTCTAGACTTTGTCAACTTCTTCAGTCTGTCGCTTCTATCCACGTCAGATGAGGCCAATGGTGGTGTCAGAGGTGTCCTACCTTGAATGACCGTCGGGGCGCCACATGTGCTCGCTATTGTTTTCCTGCTTGTCAGAATGATCGGCGACTTTTCAGTCGGCAGCATGACTTTGCTGCAGTCGCTTCATCCTTCTGGGTCCATGTTTCGGTGCCAGCTGCTCCTCAGTCACCTACTTCGGATGCTAACACTATTTTCTTTGGCTTTATCAGACTTCCTTGGCCTGGGCCTGCTTTTCCTGGCATGCGGGGTCCGCCTTTCTCGATTGAGGTCCCGCCGGTCTTAAGCCCAAGTGGACTGCCACACCAGTTCTCTTCGCTTGCTGAGCTCTCGGCTGCATAGCTCCTCCCTTTGGTTCCCTCACCGTCGAAGTCGGCCTTGCCTACTCGGTGGCGCCCTGCCTGCGCTTTGTCGCGCTCCCCTGAGGTACTTTGCTTGCCCCTTCCTTTTTCTTCTCTGTGAGCTAGGGGTTCATGCTCGTCTGCCTCGGATGCCCCGACCCGATGCTATTTGCTGCTCTGTCTGATCTTGTCTGAGGTAACTTCTTATGTTGTCTTGCTCTTTCCTTCATCCTTAACTTGGACATCTCTAAGGCCTTTGATTCGATCGGTTGGGAGTTTCTTTCTGACCTTCTCACCCGCCTTGCTTTTGGTCTATCGCTTCGACAGTGGATTCTTTCGCTTGTCACTGGGGCCTAGCTAGCGGTCTCCTTCAATGGGATGTGTACCGATTTCTTCTGTCTCGATCGTGCTGTCAGGAATGTCTGTTATCGCCTTTGCTTTTCAACTTAGTTGCCCAAATCTTTCTACTTTATTTCATTACGTTGCGGTCGTTGGCTTCCTCACACCGCATTCACTCCTCCACCTACAGGCCTTCTCCACCCTTTAGTATGTTGATGACTTTCTCCTGTTTGTCACTACTTTCCGCCAACAGATTGTGAGAACTTGACTCATTCTTTGGGTTTTCAAGTCCATCTTGGATATTTCTATTAATTCTTCTAAATGTCACCTTTCTCTAATTCACGCAGATCCAGCCACAGTTCTTCTTGTGGAAGCTTGCTTTGTGTGTAAGGCTGTTGGCATCCCCATGGACTACTTGAGTCTTCATATTACGTTGTCGCCTCCTGCACCTTCCTTTTGGAAGGAAGTGGAGCAGAAGCTTGTAGATCATCTTCAGTGTTGGCAGGGAAAGCTGCTTTCTCTCCCAGTCATATTACTCTTGCCAAACACTGTCTTATGCATCTCTCACACATCTCCTTCTCACTTTTGGTGCAACCTGCTTTCTGCCCTTCCTCTTTTCTTCCGCCTTGCTGACCTCTCATTGTTCGCACTCCCATCCTAGCCTCTTTCACTTTCCCGTGGTTTACTTTTTCTTCTTGCTACCTGGCTTCCTTTGGTTATTCTATTGCGTCACTCCCGCCCTGGTCCTCCTGGTCCTTCTCCTCGTGCCATTGCTTTTGCCTGACTTCTTCTGCTGGCCACATCAACGCTTTTGACCACTTGCAGTGCCTTGGTATTAGTTTAGCTAACCAATGTCTCCTCTGTCTCACCGCAGTTGAGTCTCAGGTCCACCTTTTTACTTCTTGTCATTTATTTGTCCTTCCCCCCATTTGGCTATTTCTTAGGGTCGTGTTTGGAGGTGGTGGCTCATTTCTTCTTGGTAGCGCATTTGGGAGAAGCACAACAACAGGGTCTTCAGGAGCACCTTATCATCGCCAGATTCTATGGCTCGTCTTGTGCAGGGGATGTCCATTTTGCTATACGGATACGGCGCCGTCCTCTGTTTGTGGCTAGGTGATTGTGTCGCTCTGTCTATCTACTCTCTTCTCACCCCTCTTATTTCGTTTTACTGTGCAGTTGTATTGTATATTTCATCCTTTTATTTTTGTCTTTGTGGATTGTTCTTGTAGCTAGGGGACTTATTGTCCCTAAATTTTATTATGTATTCCCATTTTATCGGCTCTCTCTTTCTTTCTCTCTCTCTCTCTGTATCTTTTTAGGTGTTAGCCAATGCAATTATATAATAGAAAAGCACTCTTGAATAAGAATATGAAACTGAATAACATCCAACTCAGTATTGCTATCCAAAAATATATTGTTAGGTTATCAATTTGGCAAAACCTGGTTGAGTGAATGCTTTCTACAAACACCTATTTGAATTGGAATTGTACTCCAAATAAAATCCAACTTAATACTTAATATATAGATGTAACTTTGAACATGAATGGCAAAATACAATTATATTACTGGATTTTGTTGATGTGTGCTTTAAATGAATGTTTTCTACATGTGAGTACATTTTCCAAAAATTGGATGTTGATTAGTTCCATGTCAAACGCAATTTAAGATATGGACCTAACTTTGTACAAAATAGCTGTCTGATTTTCCAAACCAAAATTGGCCAAGATCTGTAAACTCACTTCAGAAATTCCAATCCAAAGACTACAATTCTGATTTCAAATCAATATCTTAACACATTAAGCATTTGCAACACTGGACCAAACAATAAGCCAAGATTCATACTTACGAGAAAGATCACATCTCACCTCAGGAAAAACTATTTGTTACATTGGGTTGGAGGTCTAGTAAGCATGAAGAGAATTGAGGAATGGAGTTGTATTTATATCGACCTCTTAGCTTTGAATATCTGTAAGAGTGACAATCCTTAGGCATAATTGTAAGGAAGGAATACATTTCCTTCCATAGTATGTGGACCATGAAAGGGAGGATGGTCGTGGTTCTTTAAAGGTGTTAGGCAATATCGGAAGGTTATTAGTTGGATAAGGGGGTATCCAACGTGGGGGCGAACATATTTTTGGATGGATATATGGGGATTGATCCTTAACCTAACTCTGGAAGAGAGAACTCTCTCAATTTGGGTTCTCATTGCATTTCTCCACGAAAGAAGACTAGCAATCATAGCTTTTCTTAATTCGAACTTTCAAGGTTTGTCTACTACGATTAGGTGTGAGGAGACCTTATCTCTCTAGTAGGCCAGATCACTTCGATTGATAGGAAACTAATGCCAAAAAGATTTGTGTTTCAAACATTTGGTCCATTGTCAAAGGATGTCCCATAGAGGGTCCTGGATAGAATTCATTTTAACATTGGGATGCCCACTAAAGGGTGAGGGTAAGTACCCTAAATTTTTTACTTCTCAAGTTTGCCATTTTATTCTTCTACATGTCTATTTGAAAGTATTTTTCTGGACATTTTCCAGCTATTTTCCAATTGATATGGTCCTTGACCATGGAACAATGTTAAACTGCCCCATATTGTCCTCTCTTAGGCTTATGTTGACTCAGATTTAGGAAAACCCTTGTTTACCACATTGACCTCTATGTTAGTTTACCAATTTATCATAATCCTTAGACAATCCCTAGAACTTTTCAAATTTATATTAACTAAGTTGCGCCAATCTGTTCTCCTGAAAACTACTTGACTTAGCTTCCATTGGGCTTATCTGATCCATTTACCCAAAAGCTGCCTTATTTAGGCTTATAATAGTTTACCAAACCTATTGTTTAAGATCTGCCTAAAACAGTTTAAGTAGGTCACAAATGTCTCACTTACCAAAAAATACAAAATTTAGTATAAGTAGGATCCACCAAACTAAGTTTCCTAACTACTACCTAAAAGTGCTGCATTATTTTGAGACTAAAACAACACTAGATCAATATGGCCTATTTATTGATGTTAGGGGCAAAACTATCATAGAGAAGATAAGGATTCTTGCCTTCAATTATCACCAGTCACACAGATCTCTAGAATAAATAAAGACATCTAAATGAGATGGTTGAAGAGACTAAGAAATAGCAAGAAACCAACAATATGATTTGGGAAACTGGTGACATAAAAAATGAGAGGCTCTTGGCTATAAAGAAAGCAGCTGTGATATTTGTTATAATGACATGGAGGGTTATCCTCCATTGGTGTTTAAAGGGAGCTCCCAAATTGAAACAATAATGCTTGAAAAAAAAACTACAAAGAATAGTAGACATGTAGACCTAGAAGCCGAGTCGCTTTAAAATTTTTATCTGTTTTTCATGGTATTAGAAGGTTGCAACTAGGCATTCTACTCTAGTCAGGTATTTATGAATATTGATAAATCTAACATGCCTTTATCAAGTTTTGGTGGTGACACTTCTGGATCCACATAATAACCCAACGATTGGTGGCAATAGATGAATACAGGGCAGATCAAAAGTGTTGGATGAAGGATGAAGTAAGCAAGGATCCTTTGTTGCACATCTTAGACTATCATATTATATGCATTTATGATCAAGGGGATCGGGTTTTAGAAGTAAGCATCGAACACCAACCTAGTAATTATTGAAAGCCAACAAAATGAAATTGAAAAGCATGTTCTTATTGCTGCTGATTTGATATATTTCACTTATGTACAATTCCATATAAGCAGGTTGAAGAGGACAACAAAATAATTATGCAGTTTCTAAGAAAAAAACTAGTTTCTTATTTTTTTAGTCAACCAAAGTTTAAAGGAATGGATCATTTTTTAAATTCAAACTCCCTTCTTAGTATTGAACTCTAATATAAGCTTTTATATATATATATATATATATATATATATATATATATGAGAACAGATATCTACAAAATCCTCATATACTATAATTGATGGGAATTATCTAAGCCATCAATTATGATGCAAATATAGAAGCCAAGTTTTTAAAAATTTTGAAATACCCTTCAAAGGATGCAAGAGCTTTCTTTAAAGGAAAGTTACTTGTTTCCTTCTTTTGAAGGATATTTTGGACTTTTGAATTCCTATCAAGGTCTGGTATACCAAAGTTATATATATATATATATACACACACACACACACACATACACACACCCACCCCTTCGTGAATGTTACCAGATGGCAAAAAAAAAAAACCTCGTTTAAAAACAGCCACCACATGAGTGTTAGTGATTGTTTACAGTATAACAACTATTCGTGGTATTTTTAATAAAGATTCATGGTGTTTTTGGTAACGATTCATGATGTTTTTGGTGA
>JAANDH010000425.1:13471-94654 GCA_011799765.1 Nymphaea thermarum
ATATATATATATATATATATATATATATATATATATATATATATATATATATATATATATATATATATATATATATATATATATATATATATATATATATATATATATATATATATATATATATATATATATATATATATATATATATATAGTCACCCATCCAATTAACAAGGGCTATCTATCTAAAGCAGAAGGAGAAAAAAATATCAATTAATGCTAGATGATAAAAATACCCATCACCTTTGTTTCCTTATTTTTCTCTTAATTAACAGTCTATCATGTTGGATTGGACGGCCTTATTAGATGGATGGGTAACTACCTAAAGCTAGATTCAACCATTCAATTTCTTATATATATATATATATATATATATATATATATATATATATATAATTTGTGGAATTCTTTGTCTGGTTTAAATAGAGAAATCCTCCAATCATGTTTAATCATGCCCACTCGATGTGATGTATCGAGCAGCCATGCTTTGATAGATCTTAAGATGGCTAGAGAATTTTATCTTATATATATAATTCATTGCTAATAGTCTTTGGCGATAATGTGAGAGGGTACTTAGTGGTGGCCTCTTCCTTGATGAAGAGGGATTTGCTTTTTCTTAAAATAATCATGCCATAATAAAAATCCCCTGAAAGAACCTATGCTTTAGTTTTCTAAGTAGAACGTCTCAATTGAACAGGCTAAGAGAGTGTTTTCTGAGCAAATTTAGGAATAGAGTAATTTCGTTTTAGTGTAGTTTGGGGAGACATGATTAATACGACTACATGGTCAGGTTCATTAGGAGATGATGGTCCATTTTCAAGAATCTTTTAATCTTGGTTATCTTATGGTTGCGGTTCACCAAAACTCTTTCCAACTAGTGGGTGAAATAGTGAGCTATTCCAAAAAGTATGATCATCAATAGTAGGTAGAGAGATAACATATTATCTAATTCCGTATCAGAAATTTTGTAACCTTTCTGTCCATGTGGATAACCAACAAAAACATCTTGTTTAGAGAATTAGATTGGTGGTGTAATAGAGATATCAAAAGAATCAAAAGTGCGAGTAAGATGGCTTCTTTTCCAAAAAATTTTTTATAAGGTAACTTATTTTGCAAGTTTTTGGCTTGAGTTCTATTATCAGGTTGGTGACTGTAAGGACACACTTACCCAGAATATGAGTGGTAAGGTTGCCCTGAAATTTTAAAGCATGGGCAACATTTCTCCACAATGCCATTCTGTCGTGAGCCGACACATGAATCTTGATGATTAATACCCTTTATAAGCAAAAAAATCTTCATTTTGAATTAGAAAATGTGTGTTATTATTAGTTCTAATTTTCTACACAGTATATTTGAACCTAATTTTTATCATGTAAACCAAATTTTTGAACTGACGATAGGTTTCATATTTGCATTTCATTAGACAAGCCCACAAAGGATGTGAAAAATCATCTATAATTGGAAGAAAGTAGTGAGCACTTGTCGTATGTGAGGCTTGTGAGTAAGACCCCCAAAATATCAAGATGTAGTAATTCAAAAGGAACTTTAGAGGACAGCTCACTTAAATTGAATGATAATTTGAACTATTCAGCACTCCTTCAAGTTACATAGAACACTAGGTGTTTTATTGTCATAGTCATTTTGAGAACAGTAGCGCATCTTATTGAGAGGGGTGCCCTAATGTTTGATGGATCAAAATCGCATGCAAAAGCCATGGTGTTTGCTGAGCTCTTATAAACATACAAGCTACCCTTCAAGTCACTCAAACCAATCGGCATCTTGGAGTTTTGGCCTACAAAGAACAACCAATAGAAGAAAAATATATGTGACTATTACTCTGGATCATAGTTTGCAAACCCAACACTCGGACTCAGACAAGCTGAAGACTGTGTCACTAGGTCAAAACTAAATAGTTGTACCTGCAAAATTAACATGGAACAGAAATTTGTCTTTTAAGTGTTATTTAGTTGGTTTTACTCATTAAGTTGAATTCTAGGCAAGATCATTTATGTTCCTACATAACCAAAGTTGAAGTTGAGGAGCTTGACTTGATCACCTTGGCAACATTTGAAATTGTATCTCTTCTACTTTTCTATTTTTTGTTTTGAAATATACATGATACCCATTCAACTTATAACAATGATTTCGTACTTGCCATAATATATGAAAATAACTAGAATACAATTGTTGCTTTTTGTTACTCAGTATTTTGTTGATCGACTATCAAAACTGGTAGGTAAGTTCTATGACATTCAAGTGGATTCAGACTTCTCTCTATTTCTATTCATATAGAACTTGAGAGTAGACTTTATATACAAATGGTAAGGGTCCAACAGAAGTATTTGACCTCTTGTAGAATTGCGTGTGTCATTAAGACCATTAGAAATACTATCACTTTGTCTCACCAGACAAAGCTAATTCACCCTAAAGAGCTTTGAGTTTGGTAAAATAAGCAACCACATACATAGTTTGTTGATTTAATTGACTAAATACTGAACTTGATTTTGTGGACATGTGCTCTATGTGAAGCGACATCTAAGATCAGACCATACCATAGATGTTATTCTTGCATAGATAATGCCATCAGCAAGCTCCTTTGAGACTGAATTTAATAACCAGGAAGTGACCGTAGGATTACATATTCTCCAAATCAAGAGTTCAAGGGAGAAGAGACATTTAGTTGTGGTTATGGGCATGCTCATAGCACAATTTTATGTTTAGTAATCCCTCCTATAAGGAACTAAGAGACTATCATAGTATATAAATTATCATGATGATGAATACAATAAGGGTTAGGGAACTCAACTGCATTGAAGCCTGATGTAATGCCATAAGGTTTGAACCCCTGGTTTCAGTCCTTGACATGGCTGTAATACCATCTGAAAACCAAATGACATAATAAAAAAATAAGCAATAGAAGAAGTTGCATTGTAACATAGCAAGAAAGCAGAGTTGTGGACTATGAAAAAGAAGAGCATAAAAAACTTAAGAATATGTGGCATCATATTCATTAACAGCGACTTATATTCTAATTAAATCTTCTATAACATTCTAGAGTTTTCTTCTATTCTCTTGCACATCAAAGAATTTAGATAATCTCTATATAAGAATCTATCAGGTAATTGTAGGAAGATACATAAAAATTCCAATTAAAAGCTTTTTGACTCTCCTCCCTTATTTTGATATGATTCCACATCCACTTCATTTTTTTTTAGGGATTTCTCTTTTCCTGAAGAGTGTTATGTTTTTGGATATCCTGCTTACTTGACATCTGCAGCTCTATCTCATCATTGATGGGGATTTACTACTTCAATGCCTTATGTAAATTTAGTGATTTCTTAATGTGTCAACTTCTGCCTGCTGATAGTTAGGAGCTTCTTTCTCAAATAGAGGTACTAATCAAGGAATTAGGTTGATTTGAAAAGTTTAAGGTGAGTAGCTTCTGTGATCAATTTTAGATCCATTTTATATTTGGAGGAACATATTTTATCCATTAGTAAAAGAATGGCTAAAAGACATAATACTTTTTTCCCATATTAAGAAATGGGAAAAACATATATAATACTTGCTTTCCTACGTAAAAGAAAGGTACAAAACAAATATCATTTTATCTTTGATGTACATTAATATCCAAAAGGAATATAAAAATTAAGGATTAGTAAAATTTTATAAAATTTCAATATTTTTTATGTTTCCAAGCCATAATTGGAAAAGCCCCCCTACAATGTTTTGTTTGTACTAAGATTCCTATAGTTGTATAATTATGGAGTTAATGGTTTCATTTTTTAATCTAATCTAGTTTTCAAACTGATTCTGACCCCATTTGGCCGAGCTAATTCTCTAGATCTTTTTAATGATGGATTCAATTTTTTTCAATATTATTGTAAGTAAACCATTTAGATGAAATATGAACCGGTAATTTTACTCTACATCTTCATAGATTATTGTGTTTTGTGTAATCATGAAACATGGCCTTGCAATGGTATGAGATTTACTCTCTATATGGCACCCTTTTGTCTCTGAGACATTGTAATGTGAAAATTTATTAGTTTTGATGATAAGATGTTGATGCTTATAAGGGTCTGACACTCTAGCAGGTAGACTAGCTTAAAAGCATCAAGGTTGATGAAGTTCTAGCAGTTTACCATCTAGATCATGTCGCCAACAAAATTAAACGAATAAAGAGATTTTGTTTATAGAGGTCTCAATGGTGGACAACCACAAGATGACATGGGAGATTATGCCAAATTTGCTAAAGGCAGATTCATTCAAGAAATTGAACGAGGGGAAATGACTAAGTGACTCGAAGTAGAATTCCTCATTTCAAGCATAGCAAGAGGACTATTTGAAATTTATCTCTGGAGAGATGGATTGGTTCATCATGGTAGGTATGGCTATCCATGCATTTCATTGTTCTCTCAAGGTCAATTTTCATATGTCTATTCATGCATTCTTTATTTTATGTAATTTTCCCTTAATTGTTTCATTTTTTGTCTTCTATGTTTCCTACTCATGATTGAAAGACAAGAAAACTATAAAAAAATTGGTTATATATATGAGCTATGTTGCGTAGCTCGTATAATGAAGTGTACAAATATATGATATGCTAAGAAATAATTTTATTGACAGGTTGCCATAGATAAGAAAACAAATGTTACATTCCTGATTTGTAGAACTGATTGTTATATTTTTTACATCCATACAATTTATTTTTTGTTTAACTCCCTTAAGATCAAAACCACCTTCTTTCATTGATGGAGATTTGTAATTAGGTCACTTAAGTTTACAAATAGTTTCAGATGCATTAGTAGTTTTGATTCCTTTGTGTATAAAATTCTTAAGAATGAAATATCTTGTTTGCATACAAAAAAAAAAATTCAAAAAGATGTGTGTCATGTATTTAGTGTCCAAAGTTGTTGGTGTTAACCTACCTTATTGCTATTCCAGTTATCCTATTTCTGAATTCAAATGTAAAAATCTAGTACCTGAGATTTATAATGTTTGAGGCTTACAATACAACCTTTGTTTTTGTGGGTCTAGACACTAATGTCTTGCATGTCTTATCTCATGCATATTTACAAAGAAATGGCACATAACCATTGCTAATATATCATGACAACTAAATGGAAAAACTGAATTTCATGGTAAATAAGTAAGAATGTTTTTTAGCAAAATGCCATAATCAACTCAAATGCTTGAAATAATGAATAAAATTTGCAAAACATTGTCAATGGTTGCTTTTGACAATCTAAGTAAATCAAATTCCTACCATATATTTATAGTCATTATTCTAGTAACAATAGAGATGGCAACACTTATAAAAGTATATCTAATTTTGATTGAATTCTTACATTTTTCCATTTTAGCACTCAATTCTTTTGTTCAATTCTTAGCATCACTCACCTGAAGTTTTGCGGCTTATATACAGTGATTGATTTGCTTTTCAAACCTATGATCTATTGATTAGAAAGATAACAACAATTATAATGCAAGCATGAGAAAACAAGTTTAGCAAACCAGGTTAAAAACTTGAAAAATATCTCATACATGTCATTCCAACCTATTTTTCTATAATATGTCTTGGAAAAAAAAGTTCATCAACACACAAATGAACAAGTTATTGTCCCTCAGTTTACTATGTCATCATGTTCTTTTTATATGATTTGCATCCATGTTGTATCAAAATTAAATTTTTTTATAAATGCAGAATAATAAGTTTTGAAATGTTGTAACAATATTTAGTAAATAAACTAGAAATGTTCATGTAATATTATGTATAATAAGTATGGACATCATTTATATATATATATATTGTATTATGTAGTAAATGAAAGTGCAAATTAGTTTGCATTTTCTTTTACTTGTATGTCATGAACTGAAACATCTTATATTACAGGAGACGAGGTGGCCATTGCCAAGATATTTAGTGTGTTATGCAATAGTTACTAATAGAAGCATCTACATTATTAGTAGGTTCCATTGTTTTTCATTTGTGGACTTCAAAGCAATTATTTATTATGACGTATAAAATTTGGATGCAATAAAATAGGTATCCAAATTTTTCAACAATTTACATCCATGAAAATAGAGCTTATGCATAAATTAAATAGATCATTATGTCTTGACATTGGCAATAGGAGAAGTGTTGAAAATGTAAAGGAGTGAGAACTTGTTCAATCTGGTGTATAGAACAATGCAATAGTTAATGAAAAAATTAAATTCTCATGCATATTATACATCAATGGTTTGTATCATACATTGAGGATGCATTCGAGTACATGTTTTGTAATAAATTCTGTGAACAACATAGTTGTTGGTATTATCATGGAAAGTATATTTTCTGCATCCACTACTAGACATATTTCACCAAAAAATAGCTAAGATGATATATATGGTTTGTTCAACAATGCATTTGGGATCTAAAATTCAGATGCAGGGTTTGAAGAAGATATGGCTGAGAGCAAAGAAAAATGTGAAAAAGTTGAAAAACTTGTTAAGCTTTTACAAAATGTTGAACAAAATTATACCCAGGAGACAAAAGTTTGACCAAATCATCCTTTATTATGTCGTTATTTTATATAAAATACCTTGGTAGATGGAGCAATCACTCTTTGATGATGTGTCTGGAATTATTAAAAGATATGTTGCATGAATGTGTCAAGTTACTAAAAGCTTATTATGAGATGAAAAAAATTATTGACCACTTGGGCCTTAATTATAATAAGATAGATGCATGTACGAAAGATTGCATGTTATATTGGAAGAGGATTCTGCTGAAAAGATGCATGGTGATAATTGTAGTACAACTAGATGAATTAAGAAGATTTCTTCTCATGAAGATGGAAGAAGCCAAGAGATTGTTGCAAAATATTGCATCATTTTTCACTAATTCTGATGCTTCAGAGATTATCCATGTCATCACAACTAGATGAAGATCATATTAAATGCAACACTCTAAGGCATCCCATAGATTCTAAAACTTAAAATCTTTTGATGAAGAAATCCCTTCATTTGCCTTCAGTTATCAAAATATGAGGCTTAAGCTAACATCTCATGGCTTCAACCCTTTCAGAACAATGAATATAAGTTATAGTATATGGTAAGTTCTTATGATTTGACATAATTTACCACCGTAGATGTGTATTAAATAACCCAATTTTATACCATCTTTGATTATCGCTTTTCCATCTAATCCTGGAATTGATATAGATGTGTATTTGCAGCCACTTATTGAGGAGTTAGAAAAAACTATGAGAACATAGAGTTACAATATATAATGCCTTTTTAAACATTATCTTCTAAATATGTGCAGGATTATTATGAATAATTAGCAACTTTTCAGCATATGCCAACTTATCAATGTAGAGCACCAAAGGCAAATTAGCATGTCTTTATGTGCAAAGTACACTTGCTCTCATTGCTTGAAAAACAAGAGAACATTTTGTAATTCGGGACATTTTCACTTTTTACTAATGAAACATAACTTTCATTAAAATAAACAATTGTTTGATGGTCATGTTGAGTTAAGGTATGCTCCATTTATTCTTTTTAGCAGTTATATACTTTGAAGTGAAACACATTCAAAGCTTACTTGAAAAAAACAAGTCAAACAAAAGGCACATAAGTCATTGTTATATAATTGTAGAAAAAAGCATTTTTTTTAGCTATCATGCTGCAAGACCAATTTAGTTCGATTAATTTGGCATCATGTGTACTAAAAACATATATGTGATAGTTTTCTTGGTATATTATTGAACTTAGAAGGCAAGTTGAAGTTACCTTTGGAAGCACAAATGGACTTACAGGATATGTACAACTAACATAAATTTCATCTAATGTCTATTATCGGTTCCAACAAAGCATATGTGCCGGCTTCTTGTTTTTCTATGAATTGTAATGAAAAAGATACCTTTTATTGATTATTAGGAGGCATCAAATCACTAGATGGATTTACAACAAATATTTCAATATGTCCACATATGAATGAACATAAAAATATAGAACTAAAGAATCATGATTGTCACATACTCATGCATCATTTTATTTCATTGGCTGCTTACAGATCATTAACTAAGAATGTGAATTTAGCATTTATCAATCTATGTATGTTTTTAGAGAAATTATGCTAAAAAATTGGAGGAGATGAATGATTGAAACAGATAGAAGGATAAATTGCCATAATACTTTGTTAACATACAAGAAATTTTCACCTGTATTTTTTTTTATATCATGTCACGCTTGCCTATTCATTTGGCAAATGAGGCTATGCAAGGAGAATCTATTAACATCATTGGTTGTATCCTATAGAGAGGTGAGTGACTATGTGAAATCTAATATATTTTTTGTTTTGTTGATGTGACATAATAAATTTCATAATGTATATTTAACTTTATGTAGGTATCTCCTTCTATCAAAATATTGTGTGTGTAATAGAAGTAACGGGAAAGGTTCTATGTTTGAAGGATATGTGACTGAAGAATGTTTTGACTTTTTATTCAAGACATATACATGGTGTAGGAACTTGATTAAATTGCTCAGGAAGAAATGTATTATGAAGTTAATGAAAAGAATATGTCTTGTGGAGAAAAGGATGTGCTCTAAGAAAATCAGAGGCATTTACATTAGATGATATAACATTTAGGATGACAGAATATTATTTAGTAGTCCATTAGTTCCAGCATATATCAAATACGAATGAATATTTAAGTAGCTATTTATCATCACATCGACTATTTCTATACTTTATCATTGTAATATGTAAGTTATTATAGGGAACACCTAAACTTTCTCAAGTAAGTGCACCAGCATAAAAGAATCCACGAAATTGAGTGCATGTACAATTTAGAAATATTAATATGGTTCGAATATAAGAAAGTTATGATTAATATAGTACATAAATTTTATTGTTCATGAAATGCTTAGTTTTGACATATTATATAAATTGTCACAGGTAGCGAACTTACGTTCACATGGAATTGATTTAGTAGAGAAAAAATAAATGGCTTTTCAATGTTCCCAACAAATTAAAGCTATCTCGTCAACGGGTTCTGATTTCATATTAGGGATGTAGGATAAATAAAGAAAAATTCACAAGTGAGTAACTTCATGCACATCAAGTTTTTCAAACACTCAAGATAATAACATAATTGAAGGGAATGTTATATATTATGGAATTTTATCCATATTGTTGCAATAGAATATTATGGGCAGTTGAAACGTTTTTTTTGTTCAAGTTTAAATGGCTTAATGTTTTTGGATCACATACCAAGGCCATCAAAAGAGATGCATTTTGAATTAACATGCATGAAGATGAATCATTCACATTTGCATCTTAGGTGAAGCAAGTGTTTTAGGTAGAAGATCATATTTAGATCATAATTAGATTATTTTCCTGGAGTGCATTACCTAGAGATTTATATGAAGTTGCGTCGCCAATACTTATTGATGATGAACAGATTGATCATGCAAACCCAAAACAGGATATGGTGGTTGATCGACAACTATGATAATTGTGTAATGGAAAATGTATTTGGAAGTGAAGTTAAAATATCACATGGAAAGGGAAAATGAGTGAGTCATTTGAAGATGGTACTGGACATCTAGGATGCCTTATAATTTACTTATTTCATTTTACCATGTTATGGTCATAATATATTATCATTGATGAATTATAAAATTATTACTAAAGTTAATATAATCTGATTGGATCACAGTTTTTCTGCATTTTTAATATTGAAATATTTAATTGTTGATGATTGTGTTTTCCGTATTGCTTTTTATAGTTCAAGAATTTTTGCTGTGGGTGCTAATTATGGACATCGAAACTAAAAGAGCATTATAGGATACTTTAATGGTAATGTTCTAATATTTATTAGTAGTGATGCTTTTAATTTTATTAATTTGAATTCCTTGGAACATGACTACTTACCATGATTTTCACTCCTCATATTGTCACACTCTTACCAACAGTATCAGTTGACTCAAAATGCTTTTAGCGTACCTTACCAATAATCTATGTCATACGTATTAAGATATTTTAATGCTCACATTTAGGTCAGCCCCACAAAAGATGGACATGAAGACATAGCTAACGTTTGACATTGCATATTTGCTTGCCGGTAAAAAAAATCGTAATGTGATGTAACAAGCTTGGACGAGCAATAGAAGGTGATGTTTCTACACTTGGATATTACATGTGTCACTTAGAAAGTAATGGAGCTTAAGCTCCTCTTGCATATGAAAAGTAGGATACCGTGTCATATTATTATAAAAATGATGTGTGGGATTGTGTTCAAGTGCTTATTCATATTACTCTCATCTAAGCTTCTAATGAACGTCAATGCATGTGCTAACATATGTTTTGTTATGCATGATCATTTTGAGTTTGAAAAAAATCAAAAGATGTTGGGTCATGGCATGACTAACAGACAGGTGGAAGGATTATAAGCACAAAGTTAAAGTATGATAATTTGATCCACATAAAGATGAAAAAAAAATTAGGATGACAGAGAAACAATGGATAACACTTATAAAATATTCGAACACCAACAAGGCAAAGTATAATCACCCCATATTTTTTAGAAGTATGTGTTCAACATTTTTAGAACATTTTATTATGAATTTACAATAAATTTCAAGGATTCAAACCCTCAAATACTTTAATTTCCATTAATTATTGTCAAATTTTTCTCTGATTTGATTGTTAACTCATTTGGTGACTCATTTCAATCTAATTTCAGACATTGGACCCAGCCCAACTGCAATCTAGAATTTGGATCCAAATTCAGATCTAGTTCCAGCCCAAAATTTCAGTAAATACCAAAATCTGAACTTTGGATCCAAACTCTGCCATTCGATCCGAACTAGGATACAAAAAGCAGCTCTAGATCCAAAATAGATCCTTAGACACGTATCTGGATATAGATCTAAGACCGAGCTTTAGATCTAAATTCGGATCCAAATCCTTTTTCAAGATAAAAAATTGTGCTCCAAATCCATATCGAGATCTAAATGCACACTCCAGTTCCAAAATTGTGACCCAGATCCATATATGGATCCAAATCCAAATAAGACCTTAGATTCAGATCCAAATCTAAGTCCAAGGTCTATATACAACTCAGGACCTTAGATCAATATCCAGAATCAAATGACAACTTTAGGCCAAAAACAGTGCCCTGATCCAGATCCGGATCCTATCCGAGCTTTATATCCATAATCACACCCTAGATCCAAAAATCCATCCACGATCCGTAACTAGACCCGAAATCAGGATCAAAATCCAATATAAAATAAATCCAGAAAACCACCTTGATATCCAAATTAGATCGAAGAACCAAAATTTGGATTCAAACCCAAACTTTAGATCCAAATGTCCAAAATCAATGTCCGGACTATATTTCCATTTGCATCCACGGGCACGAGCATGAGCACCCCTCGCTTTGCGACTCAATTTGGCCTTATAAAATCCTAGGTCCAATGTTCATATTTCGAGCCTAGACATCTACCATTAGAAAAAATTCAATTTGGATCCAAAATGAGCCCAAAATCGTCGCGAAGCTGGAGCCAAATTAGTTTTGCCAAACAAAAAAAAAAACTATTTGCCCTTGAAAAAGTTATAAAATTCTTTTCGTTTTCATGCTAGGACCCACTGGGTGTATTGACTAAATGCCACCGTCATTTGGCTTAGGATCAAGCCAATTAGTGAGCATTTAAACCCCCCCCCTAAGCTGGATTTGGCAGTGCCCAGGGAACTGCCAGGTGCCTTGCCCATATGCTCAGCGCCGCGCACAAGGCGCCAGGTTCCAGCTGGTATTCCTGTTCCAACCAGTCCTTTGGGTCAGTTTTTTTGGTCCGTTGAGGGGGCATTTTATTTTACCCTGCCAACATTCCCTAATGGGATTTGGTAGGGTTAAGGTTCAATCTTCAAGTCGAAGCCTATTTAAAGAAATATATATAAAAAAAAGGTTGAGAAATTAGTAATTTCAAATTTCAAATTTTTGCTTCAATTCATTCTATAAATACCGTTGAATTTTCAAGCTTGAAGGTGTGCTAACTCTTGGGGAGCCTTTGAGGCTTCAAACCAAGATTTTGGAGCATTCCAAACCTCTCAGCTTCCTTCCTCTACATTCTCTCTCTCTTTTCCATCTTCATCATTGAAATGGAGCATCCAAAGAGCACGTGGGAGACTCTTGGACATCTTGTGATGTCTTTTTGCTCGAGAAAGTGAAGGAAGCGCCCTTGTCATCAAGCTTCTTAAAGTTATGTAGGTTCCTCGCTTCCATTCTCTCAATGTTTGTATAAGGAAGCTCTTAAAGCTGAGAGTCACCCTTGAGTGATGGAGAGCATGAACAAGATAAAACTAGACTGTCATTTCTTCTTTATTAGGCTGGACAGACATGATATGTGTTTTTTGATGGTGTGAACTTGAAAAGTGATATTTCATTTTTTTTATATTGACTTTTGAAGTTGGGGCTTGTGCAACTCAATGAAAACCATACAAATAAGTACATATTAATATGCATTTTCATGTCATCTTTATTATTAGTTTTAAATCACATCTGTATCCACTTTCTAAATCCACATTGACTTAATAAACCACTTATTGACCATCCTATTTATAATCTCAAAAGAGTGGTTTTCCTTGACAAGCACCTTTTTAATGAAATTGGAGCACAATAAGACACATGATAAACTTCTTTCATCAATTTTTCATAGAGTAGACAATCTTTCCTCATAGTTTAGGCTTCTTTCCATACCCAAAAATAGGAGAAACATATCCACATAATCTCTAACATTAAATGAGATTTTTTTAATATTTATATGTGTATGTGTGTATGTGTGTGTGTGTGTGTATGTATATATATATATATATATATATATATATATATATATATATATATATATATATATATATATATATATATATATATATATATATGGGCAACTTTAAACTTGTTTTAAAAAATGTTTTGAAGTAAGCCCATAAAGAGGCCATGGAAACTCAGCATAGGCTCTCCAATGACTTCCAGTTCATTTCCAGCGTACATAAGAAATGATGAAGTTCATACATGATCTTTTTTCTCTGAAGCTCTTTAAAGAAGTACCTGCGATCATTCGTGAATTTAACAAGTGATTGTGAGGACATGGTTGCATCGATTCGATATACTTGCAAGTAAATTTTTCATTCTCATCATAGCATTCATCAAAGTGCATTCTTACCATCACATACATCCACACTCTCCTTCATTTGGTATATGTTCTCTATTTAAAAATCTTCTTACCATAATACTTCTAAAAAAAAAGTTTGGGAAATAGATTTGGGTTGCTGGCCACTAAGCATTGCCCTAATGTTGGATGCATTACTTGAGTTTTGGCCGTATTAAAGTGAATCAATAAAAATCAAAATTCTAGATTTTGAAGAAAAGACATAAAAGAAAGAAAAAATGTTAGTAAAGAAAGAGAAATTGGAAAAGTGATGATTGCTTACAAAGTGAGAGAAAAAAAATAGAAGAGTTAATGGGGAAAAGATTCCAAGAGAAATTTTTTAAAAGAAAGACAAAGATTTTAAGCCAATAGAATGAAATAAAGAAAAAAAAAACTTATAAGCGATAAATATTATAAGGGGAAGAAAAGAAAGGAGAATTTTAAGGAAAAGAAAGTAATAGAGATGGACAAATTAGTAAAAGATTGTAATGAACAAAAATATTTAAAGGAAAAATTAGAAAGATAAAAAGGTGCTTAAGAGAGAGAAATAGAAATAGAAAAACTTACAAGAGAAAACGAGATTTTAAAACTAAGAGAGAGAGAGAGAGAGAGAGAAAAGTTTAAAATTAAAAATAGAAATGAAAAAGCTTGTAAGAAATAGAGAAATATTAAATTTAGAGATACAGAAAAGTTGAAGCAAAAATAAAAATATAACAACTTGTAAGAAAGAGAGATTTTAAAATTATAGAGAGAAAGAAGTTTAAGAGAAAAAAAAATAGAAAAAACTTGTAAGAAAGAGAGAGATTGTAAAATTAAAGGGAGAGAAAGAAGTTCAAAAGAGAGACAGAATTTAAAAGAAAAATCAAAGAGAGGGAGATAGAAATTTCAAGAGAGAGAGATATTAATAAAAGGGAGAGAAAGAATCAAGACAAGGAAAACACCTAATGAGATATATTAATCTCTATCATTTTGTTTATATAGAAGATAATATTTTAAGAGATAATTTTGAAGAATTTCGACTTCAATCTTTGTATGTAGGCCGGAGATGAACTTGGCATATGAGAGAGCATATACTAAGTCTCCACAACCTCTTTAGAGAGGGCTTTATTTTTGAAATTTTTTACGTTTATTTATAGATAATGAGCATATTTAATTTGCTCTTATCTACTAAAAAAAAAACATGTCTTTCCCACCATTGGGTATGAGAAAGAAACTAACTACAAAGAAAGCCCTTCAGCTCTTTTTTGGATTACCAATTGGATGATTAACACATGATATATCAAAAGAATATAAAAGTATTCAATACAAAATCGTACGTACATGTACATATTCATAGGTTTTTCTAGGGTTGGACAAACCCTAACTCTAAAATCAACTTAAAAAAAAATCTCACCCCTGGCTCTCATTCTCACCGTTCATTTATATATGAATAGAAAAATCAACTAGCCATACATGTGTATTATCGTAAAGACATAGCCAATGTATACATTTAATGAAAATAGAAAGAAAAGAAACACATGTTGTGCCTATTTGTACTAATAATAAAAAGAAGAAAACTATATTTTACCTTACTTTGCTCATACTTTCCGTGCACTCAAAAGTACTCCAGATTCCAAAAGAGAAAATTTAAACATGACTGCATGGCCATAAAAAGATGTTGAATGGGAAAAGCAAGAGATGTAGTGACTGTGTACTAGAGAGCATAGTTGTAGAAGGGGTGAATCTTTTACTTGGAATGAGCAAAGAAGCCTTCAAAATCGGATTTCAACATATTGATGAAGCTCCTCAAGAACCTCCCACGTCTTCTCTTGAAGATTTAAGGTTGAAGAATCAGGTAAAGCCCAAGATTGAAAGGAAAACTTATAAAACTCCTAGTTTTAGGGTTCTAGATGAAGGGCTTAAGAAGTTCTCCGTAGCTCATACTTAAAAGATGAAGATATAGGGAACATCTATAAAAGAGATTGGAGTCAAACTCAAATTTTGATTTTTTTTTTTTTTTAATTTCTCAAGATTTCTTGAGAATGTCCAAAATTTTTGAATTATTTTTACTTTTTTTTTTTTCCTATAAGAGGGACTGGCTAAGAGTGATTGACCCTTAACACAAAAAAAATCTTTGGAAAGGGTAAGGTTAAAACTCCACCAAGCGATGCAAAACTGGCAGGGTGTGTGCGCCCCAGCCTCTTAGGGCTAGAGCGCTCGTCAGCACGCCAAGCACTACCAGGCCGCTGCGCAAAGGGCAAAATGCCACCTCATGGTGGCCCTTCACCCCTTGCCCTCTCTAGGTGGGTCCCACATAAAATATTACAATATATAATCTTCTACGAAATGGGCCTAGTATGAGTTCCAAGTCATAAATAGGTGTTTAAGCTAAAAGACATTTTAAATACAATTTTAAATTTTACAAGGTTGAGTTGAAAAGAACAGGGCTGGGCTCTGAATAGTGTAAGAGATTGTTTCTTGGACCCAATTGTGGGTTTTGGGATTGAATTTTGATTTGGGTCCAGTTCTTAAGTTTTGGGATATACCTCTGATTTTATAGCTCTATTTTTCCATTAGTAATCTATTCTTGATCTTAAATTGGGATTTGGGTTTATTTACGGATCTAAGGATAGCTTTCTATTTTGAGATTAGGATTTGAATTGGGATTTGGATCTAAGAATCTGTTTCGGATCTAAAACTGGAATTTGAGTTCGGATATGGATTTAAATATCAGTTTTAGACCTAAAGATGAGATTGTTGAGTTGGAATAACATTTGAATTAGGATTGAACTTTATTTCAAAATCCCAAAAAAAAGGCCTTGGATAGTGTTTTTTTTCCCAAATGTGGAAGACCAGGGGTTTATGGAGGTGACATGAATACTGTGGATCATATATATATATTCATATCGTGAATTTATCTACGGATATATATTTATATATAGTTCTACGTTGTGGATTTATGCACGAGTATTTATTTGTATATAGTTCTGTATTTGTTGTGGATTTATGCACGGCTATATATTTATATATAGGTTTGTTCTATAGTGTAATTTTTTTCCTTTTTTTCTACCTTTCCTACAAAAATTGTCCATGTGGCCCTTCAAATTAAACCCCAGAAGTTGCTTTGCATGGTAAAAAAAAAACTATGTTTCATTACGAGAAGAAGACCGAAACACTGATGTGTTCAACCGATCCCCATTCAGAACAGATTTGATCAGATAAGAAAAGTAATTGAAGCATCATTTTAAACAAATGCACAAAATATCAGAATCCCCAAAATGGATAAAAGAAAATAACGTCCGAAACTTGTCGCGACATCGCCCTAAAATTGTAAACAATAAAATAAACGGGACAAGTGAAAATTTTTAATCACTTGTTTTAATGCGGTTAATTTGTAGTTTAAGGAAAAACTTATCCTTCAGTTCTCCACATTATATTCAGTTTCTCTCCTTCTCTAATTAAGTATCTAGTGATGCTTCACGATTTTTTCCTTCGCCTAATCGATTGAACGACATCTTTTTTGGGGTTAAAATGGTTTAAAAACGAAAACATGATTTTGATTTAAATAATTCTGCAAGATCTAGAAATTTATCTTCATTTGAGGACGACTGACCTTGAGACGTCGGGCCAGGAGATCAGAAGCCGTAGCCAGGCATGAAGGTAGTGTCATATAGCAGCCTTTCCGTAGACTAGCTTCCATAAACACGTCATAAACCAGACCGAAGTGACAAGGACAGCATTTAGTTGCAGCTGCCCAAGAGAAAAGATGAACAGGATTTGGGTATACCAACTTTGCATCTTTCCCTATCCCTCGGTAGACGAAGGAGAGAGAGAGAGAGAGAGAGAGAGAGAGAGAGAGAGAGAGAGAGAGAGAATGGCAGATGGAGAAACTCAAAAACTGGCAGATCGGCAAAAACGAAGCAATGCATGCCAGACGACAAAAATGTTATCGAGACAAACAAGCAAAATGCAGACAAAAAGCACCGCCACTGACACTCATCATTTCATATCACAAGTATATAGGAACGAGATTCCATGCCCAACAAAAGATTTCATTTATTTATTTAGAGAGAGAGAGAGAGAGAGAGAGAGAGAGAGAGAGAGAGAGAGAGAGAGAGAGTTGCAGTTGCAGAAAGCTTCCAAACCTTGGCTAGGATGGACGACGAACAGGAAATGGAGAGCAAGATTGCAGAAATCACATCGAGAGACGTAAAGAGGGAAGGACAAACTACTGCTTACCAAGAGCCACAGAGAGTTGCCGGGAGAGCCACCGAAACCTCCATGGTTTCAGGCTTCCAGCATGACCTGGAACCTTTGCTTTCGCTGAACACTCTCTGAAACACCGAAACAACGCCGCACCACCACCTTATACTAAACAACCACCTTATACTAAACAGAATCATATCCACGTATAAGAGTACCAACAGAGACAGAGAGAGTGTGTGTGTGTGTGTGAGAGAGAGAGATAAGAAATAGCAGAGAAAAGAAAACCAATACTGAAATAAGAAAGCACCAAGACTGAAAGCCAGCAACCACACAAGAAAGATCTTTACAGAGTAGAGAAAGAGAAGTTCTCTTCATGGTCATGATCTCTGCAGATGAGCGGACATGGAAGCAAGTGAGAAGCCTTAATGCTCAGGATAGATAGCGCCGACGCAATGGCTCGGAAAAACACCCCCACCAGCCATGATCAGGCGCTATCCCTCCTGAGCTTTAGAGCTTCTCGATGCTCTTCTTCTTCATGGCTTCCTTCCTTTCTTCTTGTTGCAGTGCACCGGGGCACGAAAGGGCGAGGGTTGCTGTCTACATTTATAGAAGAGCGGGAAGGCAACATCACACGCATCTTGATGCTTGGAAAGCGAGGTGGTGACAATTTAATGCTAATAAAATAGTGAACGGGAAACGCTCTTCGGGAAATGGAAATGTTGACAGAAAGGGTCGCCTGGAAATAAAAGAGAAGGCAGCTGTTAATGGCAAGAAGAATGCAATCTTTCCTAAATTTGGACCCTGAGTTACCGCTTGGTTTCAGCGGTAGATTTGATGAAACTTTTTACCGCGTTCGGCATCGGGCCGTGTGGAAGATACCAAACGTTGAGAATCAGTTTTTGGATCGAATCGATCGGCAATTAAGTTAGAATCGACTGAATCTTTGTGAATCGGACTCAAATCTTTCTTTTATTGTCTTGAACCTAAAAATTAACAAGGCATGGAATGAAAAATGGTAAACGTAAAAGATTTAAAACCAAAAATCACGTTAAAAAAAGGCTACGACTCGGTTCAGATGCCCATTCAATTTCTTTCTTTTAGATAATTTGGCTGTTAAAATGGTTGTGAGTTTCTTATAAATTTGCTTCAAAGTTTAGAATAGGTTCATGAACATGCTCCAATCTTTTGGGCAGATTAATAGGACACTGAAGGTATCTCTAACAATTGTTTTCATTATAGTATTCAATACAAGGATTGAAATGATTGTTGACAGTCGAGTACTTAAATTTACATTTCCTAGGTTTGAACATTAATTCCTAGAAAGTGAAGGAAATTTGTTATATGCATATGAGCTGGCAACCTCCTAATATCGCCTTATCCAGGGACAGGGACAGAGCAAAGGTAGGGCATGTAAATTTTACCTCAACTCAATTTTTTTTAAAAAGAAATTACATGTAAATTTTAGAAAATTTCACTTGTTTTATATAATAAATTTTTCAAAAACGATATTTCGGCTCTAGTCAAAATTTAAAAACGTTAATTGAGTCCCTTGTGAAAAATTTCTGACTTTGGTTTCAAAAGATTTGAATTAGATGTTAGTGGGAAAATTCAATAGTTGGTGTTGATCTTCATCAAATCTGTTCTATGCATATAAGTACCATGCTCCTAATTGTCGCCTTATGAATTGGTGTCAAAAGGTTCAAATTAGACGTTAGTCTCGAAATTGAATAGTTGGAGTTGGAGTTGGTGCCCATCAAAAGTGAGGATGTTTCATAATCTAGCAAGATGTACCCACAAGCTTATATGCTTAGTTTGAAAGCTGTAAGAAGAGACCAACAACACAAAAATAAAACTGTAAAAAGAAAGAGGTTGAAATGATCGGTGTAAGACGAGTAAAAGAGAGTGGGCTTTTGAAGTACTAGTACTACAGAGGGTACCCTGTATTTGTAATATAGTATGTGTGTAAAAGGACTTGACACTGGTCATATATTGAACATTTCTTGTCATACTATCAATTATCTTAGTTTATAGTTTTTTGTTTTGACGAACTAAAACTAGCTTAGGATAAGTTGGGATTGGCTCGACGAGACGGGTTAGCTTTTTGTTAGGCCATTGTAGTAGGCATAAACAAAACTTATGATGATGTATATTGATTAAGAGGTCATTTGGCATCAATAACAAACTATTATTGTTTTATGAATCTAACCAAAAAATTGAGATAGATTTATGAAACATTGTGTTATGGTGTACCATGAAGCTGCCCTAATTCTTTGTGTGTGTTCATGAAACAATAATTGTTTGTTACGATTGCCAAACAAAGAGTACTTATCATGAACCCTTACATTATACAAAAGAACTTGAGGATAAGATTTTGGAAATTCAAGAGTTTGATACTGGTATTCCATATTTTGACCAATTGTTCTTGGCTACAGTCTTTTTTGAATGTAAATCAGTCAAGACTATGGTTGGCTAGGGATTTGTCAAATGGAGCACTTAATTCTATTTTGGACCAGGTTATTACAACATTTATGCATCATGATAAGTAATTGCAGGTGTGCGTACGATGTACATATATTTTATCACGATACATTATTGGAAGCTGGTATGCAAGGTTGCTTATTTTATTGTTGGTTTATAATTTACAGTAGTAACAATAGTGTTTACTGGTTCATTTATTTGCTCGCTATTACATACACCCCTTGCTGTAAACTGTACAATGTACACCAAAATTTTCTGGAAATTTCCATGCCATATCCTTCGATCCACCACCCGCACCGACAGGACCTGACTTTAATTTGCCAAATGAAGTTCCATCAATTTACATGTTCCCCTGACTTTATTACACTTTCCAATAGCATAAGATGGGGTTTACTGCACAGTAAACATGAGCGAATATTTAACTATGACGTTTCTGATACCATATTTATATAGATATGTAGCTACAACGTTGTGTGATAACTTCAACTTGTTAGTAGTCCATCGGCGGTCTACTTTACAAAGGAACTTGTGTTCAAATCTTGTGTTGCCATGTCATACCCTTAGATCCACCACCGGCATCGACAGAGTCTGAATTAATCTACCAAATGAAATTACATCAATTTATATGTTCTCCTGACTTTATTATATTTTCAAATAACAAAAAATGAGGTTTATTGCACACTGATTATGAGCCTTTTCTTGGGAGGAAGTTTTAGATGCCACAGTTATATGGATATATGGCTATAACATTGACGATAACTATAAGGTGTTGTAATCCATTGGGTGGCAAGGGCGTCTAGCTTATTGCAAAACTTGTGTTTAAATCTTATGGTAATTGCTGTAATATTTTAGTATGTTTTTTGTTAGACCTGTAAAAGGTCTACAACAGTGGTAGGGTCAGATTTTTTTTTTTTTTTGAAGAATGCTCGTTTATAAATTTTTATATATAACATTCAAAACTATTAAGGGAGTAGTGTAGGCAACTGGCGATGTCAATCCCTAACACTAATCCGAAAGCATGTTCACATAAGTCGGTATAGGCAAAAGTGGTTGTGGTATGCAGGATAACAGTGAAGCTAACAGTTAAAATTGGAGGCCCCGAACATAAATGTACATGACAAATAAAATTGATGAGATGTTTTACTTGACATTTGAATCATATCACAATCACACGAACTGTCATGGTGGTGGTGAGATGTCATGTCAACATAAAATTCACATACAGGTGTTGATGTAATATATATATATATATATATATATATATATATATATATATATATATATATATTTTATATAAAACCTATCACTTTTGAGTAGTAACATTTATTTATATATCTCTCTCCTCTCTTTGTTTTTTTTTTTATCCAAGTGGTATGTCCCACTTTGTGCTCTTTCTTTTTCTTCATTCTTTCTGTTTCTTTTTCTTTAATTTTCCTCTCTTACACATGAACCTAGTTGTAGCCGTTATCTTGTCGCAAAAAATATTCATCGGTAGAATTCACTGGAGATTTGACTTTCAACTTTCTCTCCATTCCTTTTTCGTTGAAGTGGCAACATATTCGCATGCCCAATTATTCGGCATAAGAACCAACCTCTGGACAACCCCTTATTCTGCACACGAGTTGCTGGTGGCATTGGCATATCGCTCTTTCTCCACCCGATTTATCTCGGAGATCGATGGCCCTTTCCCTTCAAACTGGTCTAACATTGACACGTATTTTAATTTATGTACTTCCTCGTAAGAAGGCGATTGCAAGTTCTAATCTGGTTGGGATAATAGGTTAAATATCGTCTTTTTTATTTCATTGTTTGAGCAATTTGGGTTCAGGTTGTGTGGGATTTGGGTATTTATTGTTTTGGGTGTTTAACCAAGCATAATAGATGCATTAGATTAATTGTTTTTAATTTTCAGAGTTTCTTTCTTTTGGCCTACTTAGAGCATATATACATTAATGTTGCTTTCATGATGTGATTATTTCATTGTGACTTCCTTTTTCTCTCTTCAAATTTTGTCCTACAGTGTTCTATTTTTGTTATTTGCTTTCTTAGATATAAATATGGATGCTTATGGATAATTCATGTTTTCTGAGTTTTTTTTTTCAGGATAAATTTAGCTTTATCATTTTAATTAATTTGATATTAGGTTGAAGACTAATCACCATGGGAGAAGAAGGCTGTGGCAAAGTCTCCGGAGTTTGGGCTGCACAATGGATTTCTTCTTCTTTTCAATTCAAGCTGCATTATTTTTATTTCCGCAAAAACCATTACATGCTGTACATGTATTACTCTGTTGAGCAATATTTTGAGGCACAATTGAAATTAAATCTTAAATTATATCTTTCTCAAATCTAGGATCAAGTGACAATGGTTTAACGGTGGAATTCATAATAATTTTGTCACCTCATAAACACAATTGGTGGAATAGAGGGTATTTTGCAGTCCCCGAGGGGGTTGGCATAACGGTTGGTGGGGAGTTGGTAAGTGATGAGTTCTCATTTCGAACTCTCATCACATCAATTATCTGTACTTTCAAAAGGGGACATCAATATATATATATATATATATATATATATATATATATATATATATATATATATATATATATATATATATATATATATATATATATATATATATATATGCTTGTAACGTAAGGTGAGTGTCACCTCAAAGCACTAAAAGCAGTTCAAAACCCTGAGAGAAAAGAACCTTAAATCTGTAGGATTTCCTCTCGCTCACTTTAAATCACTAGAATCAAAATGAATTTTGTTCTTCAATTTTTTACTTGCACTTGTTTTGAAAATATATGTTATTAAACTTTTTCTGTTTTTGATACCAAGTTTATGTTAATAACGTAATTTGAATTTTGGAAGCATGTCTTCCTAATTATCTGCAAAGGCATGGGATGCGGAGGAACTTTGAGTTGTGATGCATCCATATAAGTTTCGAGAGCCTGCAAGTCTATTGTTTCCATCTTTTTATCTATCGTTTCACGCGAAGTACTTACACGCCTATTTCCTAATTAATTCCAATGTTTTCAGCCTGTCATGGAAGCAAACGCCTCCCTTTTTTCAAAGTGACATGCACCCGACTATCAGTTTGATATCGTTTGAATGCTTCCATTTTATTGCGTCGTTTCTCACAAATATTAATAATCAATTGTTGTCGTTGAGTCTCATAGGAAGACAAATGAGGTCTTTTGACTGACGCACATTCAGCTATTTTTATAAAGCTACAGAATCAATATATACTTTCCCATGTCTACTCTCTTGGATATCTATATATTCAGATTCTAATTCATATTCAAATTCAGAAGAAGAAAATTTTAATAGCATATCATACTACGACATCTGAATTCATAAGCGGAATCTGATTTTTAAATTAGCATTTGAATCTAATCAAGGAGACTTTTAAACCAACTCCAAACCAAATTATAAATATTTATATCATATTTATCTAAAACTATGTCAAATCTAAATCCAGTAAATATTTATTTAAATCTAAAACCAAATTCTTATCTGACCGGATGTCATTTCTTATATCCGAATCTTATCCCAGTTCTTAATTATCAGATATCAATTTTTCTTCCAAATCCAATTCTCTTAATGCTGTTCAAGTCACATACAACATTCAAGTAGGATTTATTGGCATCCTTACCTATAATTGAAGTTTTAAGTACTCGAACAATCAAATTTTCATATGGGAAGAAAAGTCTCTTAGTTGCCCCTTTCCTAGTCATAGTCTTGTTAGATTTTTATTTTATCTGGAATCAACTTCATTTATGCTACAAACCTTAGAAGTCCTTGTGTTAACATTCCATAGACAAAGTAAGCAATAACGGCGCCCATTATAATTTTATTAATCAAGTTACGAAATGCCTTCAAGTTCCAACTTATAAGAACAGAGAACAATGTTGGGAGACATAGATTTCCATGTATCCAGACATAGTAGAATTTAACTTGAGACTTTCTTTTGACTAATTTTGAGTAAAATTACAGCTTGTAAAAAAAGAATTATAAAATAATAATTTCTTTGTGCACCGTCTCATTTTAAAATAATTTATTACAGTGAAAGAAAAAAAAAACCATAAAAAAACATAATAATACAGACTATTAGCATTTATTGTTTCCTTCTTGTACAAGTTGCCATTGTTCCTGATTTGATTGTCAACTCGCAACCATCCTCCCCACCTGCAAAGCTTACTTCCGGCACGCTAACTTCCGCCGCTCCATCGTTTCCAGGGCCACCGTCTCCAGCAGTCGAACGGCTATTTCATCAACAGACAAAGTAATAAATGAGAAACCTGTCATCCTCGACTTGGTGGTAAGGAAATCTCAAACATTTTGATAGAGAGAGGCAGGGAGTGATGGAATTCAGACCTGTAGGACATAATCTCTGACCTTTCCCTGCAATCTTAAAGATTACATTTCTGACAGCAGCAGGGGAGTTGGCCCTGGCAGCCCCTGTACGTCCACCCTAAAGTTATTAATGGTGCACCATCATCATCCTGATCCCTGCGTCACTGTCATGTCAGAGTTTATCGACAGTCGTCGCCGACTCCTCATCTCAGCCCTCAGCTTTTGAGCTTCCTTTCGTTTTGCCTTCTTTCATGGCGGAAAAAGTGGCGTCCTTGATGCTTTTTGATTTGTTGGTCGTTCGCTGTTGCTTATATCTGCGGTGATCGTAGGCTTGCTTTCGCCTGTGTATGCATCGAACGGAGGACGGAAGGAAACAATGGGGAATGACGACGGATCGTGCTCCGTCCACAGGGGGGAGGAGCTGAAGAACCGACGCCGCATGTGCTAGTGGCTTGATGGCCGGAGGAAAAGGCTGCTCGCTTTCCCATCGGAATTTATTTTCTTCTTCCTTCGAACGGTCGGTGCGGGCCGCCTACACCGCTGCGGCTGTGGAACCAGCGGCGCTGGTGTCTCGTGGTCTTCGAAATGGGAAGAACAGATGCAACTGTTATGTATGCTTTGTGAATCAAACGCGGCATCATGAGAGGAGGTTATGTTGGTGTAGGAATACGATAGCGTAAATCCCATGATTCTAGCAAATAACAGCTCTTCACAAAATCAGCAGCAAGAGATATCGGACACACCTCATGGGATTAAAGATTATACCAAAAATATCTGTAATTGTGATCCAAATCAAAAAACCAAAACTGATATAGCTGGCGTAATAAATAAAAATATAGCACCAACTTCAAATTTGAATTAGCCTCTTGTGTATCGTATAAAATGAGTCTTGAGGAAGGAAATCAACCATCAAAACATTGAGAGATGTTTGAGATAGGATCAATCTTAACCACTATAAAATTGTTTTTTTTTTTCTTTTTTTATCGTTCATTTTTTTATGGTATCAGAGCCGTAAAGCTCTCACGCGTCTCTTACTGATTGCTTGATAGTTCTGTCATGGTGTCTTCATCAACCCAAGTTACTAAGTAACCAAATCCCTCTTCCGTGAACGTGGCAAACACCGTGACCCTCAAGCTGACATACTGTGGAAAACGCAAATACCTGGACTCGTAGAAAGCCAAGAATTGCCTTGGATTTCTGGATGGATCTACACCAATCCCTGCTACTATGATCGAAGGAGATCAACCAAATCCGGACTTGGAAAAAAAATCTGATCGACTCTTTCAAGGATGGCTGGAATCGTGATTGGTCAACAAACTTCTGCTCAAGTTTGTAACACGTTGACCACTCCCTTTGCAGAGACCATGCTGACAAGAAAATTATAGCCCCATCTCAAGCAAGATAAGCCTATTATTGAACATATTTCAAATTTATATGTGAAGAACTTCCGGCTATAGGAAAACCTTTGGATGATGATTACAAGGTTTTGGCTTGTTAATGGATTGTGACCAAGATACGAGTCCTTCATGACGTCAATCCTGAAGCCTCCCGGCCCATCTTATGTTGATGTTGTGTCCCTTCTTCAACGCCATGAGACTATTAGTGAGTTACATGCTAGAGAAACAAATCTTTTACTCTCAAGCGGCCTTTATTTCTCAGAAATCAAACTAGAACAAAGGATACTACAACAACTAATGCAAAATGAATAATAACAATAGGTTAAATTATAAAGGACCAGGCTTTACTCCTGCAACATCTAAAGGCCAACGACAACAACGACAAGTATCTTCAACTGGAGGGGCGACAAACAAATCAAAAGGTCCATGTCAACTTTGTGGGCTAAATGATCACTTGGATTTCAAGTGTTATCACCGTTTTGACCATGCCTATCAGCCACAAAATTTACCAAAGGCCTTCGCTACAATGAAGATTAATGATCCAAACGATCGAGACTGGTTCCCGTATACTGGAGCAACTTCTCAGTTATTGACGATCCATGTAAATTATAAACATGCACACTTTATTATGGTCCAGATAAGATCATGGTAGGCAATGGACAAAATATTGATATTACTCATATAGGATCGGTTGATATTGATCTTCCAAATAATTCTATTCCCCTGAGAAATGTCCTTGTGGTGCCCGAAATGAGAAAGAATTTAATCTATGTTAGTCAGTTCCATCTAATATGCCATACATATTTGAGTTCTTATCTGATTATTTTGTTATTAAGGACAAGGAAAGTAGGAAGGTGATAGCAAAGAGATCTAGAAAAAGAACTATATGCGCTCAAGCCACGTATGAAGGCCATTTTCTTCTCAGCTTGGTTTAGGAGAGCTTCATATGATGTTTGGCATAAAAGGCTAGGACATCCACATGCTAAAGTATTAGACTTTATGTCAGCAAATAAATATATTTCCGTTTCAACTAAAATGCCCTTTTGTTTGTCAAAGTTGCCAAATGGGTAGGGCATGTACTTCCTTTCCCTGATAGAAATGATGATTATGAAACTTTATTTGACAAAGTGTGTTGTGACTTATAGGCACCGGGCCCTATTGCTGCTAGAGAAAATGTCAAGTACTATGCATTATTTGTTGATCAATATATTCTCGCTACTTGTGGATCTATCAATTGAAAAGGAATGCTGATTTCTTTCAAAAAAATCTTTGGAATTTCACAAAGGCACAAAATCGGTTTGATGCCAAAATCAAAATACTTCAAAGCGATGAAGGTGGCAAGTTTAACAGTAATGCACTTTTCAATTATCTCAAAGAGCATGAAATTAATCATTAGGAATCTTGCCCGAGGACACCACAACAAAATGGTGCCTTTGAACAAAAGCATCGCTCAATTACTAAACTTATCTTACCTTATTGTTTCATAGTGGACATCCTGCCTCTTATTGGGTTGAAGCATTTCATACAGCGATATGGTTAATCAATAAGCTTTCCACCACAAACTTTATCTATACACAGTCCTTATGAACTCCTCTATCAAAGACGGCTAGACCATTCGTGCTTGAGGACCTTTGGCAGCCGATGCTATCCTTACATCCGAGTCTACCATCACGGGTTTCAGCCAAAATCCTTACCATGTGTTTTATTGGCTACAATGATCAAGACAAGGGATATATGTGCTTATATCCTTCAACAGGCAATGTGTATATTCTCAACATGTGGTATTTGATGAGACGGATATTTCATTTAAACCTTCGGCCACCACACAACCAAACCCTCATTCACATGGAGACTTTGTCTCTTTTAACTCAGCTTCTCAAGAAACCACCTTAGTACCACAACGTCGCTCAAATTCATATAGGCAAAATGTTAGTATCTCATATCCTCCATCTCTTGCTAGTGAACCAGCACCCACCTTTGACTTACCTTTACCACATCACTTATCCGAATCACTACCCTCACCAATTTCTACCAACAACCCACCTGGCTATCACCCAAACCAGTCAACCTATGATTACAAGATCCAAATCAGGTATTACATAACCCAGTCCTAAATACGGCCTCACCACTACCACTATGTCTAAAGAACCGTCTCACTATTCCATAGCCCTTAAGCATCCAGTTTGAACACAAGCAATGAAGGATGAGATTGCTGCTCTCCATGCCAATGGTACATGGACACTTGCTCCAAGGCAACCAAACATGAACATCATAGACAGCCGATGGGTTTTCAAGTCCAAACTAAAAGGCCACGGACAACTAGAAAGGTTGAAGACGAGACTTGTTGCTCAAGGTTGTAACCAGATTCAAGGTATTGATTTTCTGGAAACATTTTCTCTGTAGTAAAATCCTGTACAGTTCGTTTGGTGCTTAGTATTGCTTTAGCATTCAAATGGCTTCTCAAGCAATTGGATGTGAAGAATGCTTTCTTCAATGGGAACATGAAATAACTTATATATATACTGAGCAACCACGTGGCTTCAAGAATCCCACACAACTCATGTCACACCCCAACCTTTTTAACCTCAACCACAACATTTTTTTTTTCTACTCTGAAAAACATTGGAGTAAGATGACACAACAATTTCAAAAGAGTTGAGCCAAGCAATGCAAAACAATGGGCAAACTTTCCATTAAAAAAGAATTTCAGGTCATCTGTACATATGACAAAAATGCCCAAAATCACAATATCGATGCCTAATAAAAAACAAGGCATGAGTAAAACCCAAAACCAGACGCGCCAACACTACAAAAACAAAAATCAAAACCTCCTCAGTAGGACATGAGTGTAGCCATCTGCTCAGCCTGCTGCCCCGAGTATGCCAAAACCTGAAAAGGAAAACAACTGAAGGCTTAGCGTTCGCAGTATGACAACAAGCCAGGAAAAGTCCAAACCCTCTTAGGTAGGACTCAATTATACAAGCAAACATCAGAACAATCTATCATTATGTCGTGTCAGGGCACGACAGGTAGAGGCCACTCAATGGCTACAATAACACAATTTCAATCACATGCAAGGCATGCTCAAACATGTAACTTGCATTCATAAGTACAATAATCACATGCACATCAATCTTGTACATTTCATTCACATACATTTCTTTTTCATTACTATCAGTGAATTTACAGTTCATGTGGGTACAAACACAGACACGTGCACACCGCGGGCGGCCTACAGCTGAGAGACAACCCCCGTGGTGGCCCAGAACAGTATGGATCCATCCATCCGTTGTAGCGGTAGAGCACTCATCCATGGATGTGTGAATTCTAAGGAGAGATACTCAGCCTTCCCTAGGACACCCTAAATTATGATTCTTCATTCGCATCATCTAGCATTCCCTAATGCCATCTGCATTCTATCTTCTTGCACATTTACAATACAAGAATGTTTCTTTCACAATACAAGCTCAAACAACAGATCAAGGCGTGCACGACAAATAATATTGGTTCATATTCAAGCTGAAAGCATAAGTAGTACAACATATGTCAAGCCATCTGAGATCTGTTCCATATTAAGGGGGGATTAAACAACCCCACATGCAAAGTCAACTGATACAATAATTTAGGAAATATGTTTACAAGACAATAAATTACTTTACTTTAATTAGGTCCCAAAATCTTGTCAATTAGTTCAATCTCAAGACTAAAACACATATGCCATAGGCTCATGGACTAGCATCAGTCTATTATGTCATGAATGGATTCGGCCAACTAAAAATAGAAACTAGAGTATGGAGTAAAACAATTAGTTGCCAAAAACCAACCCACTTATTTAGGTTCGTAACCATGAAGTAAACATAACACAGTATGCAAGTCATTATTTCATAATCAATGATGCAAGATCTTATATAGCATTATTAGAGCAGTTCAATAGAAATTGAATCTTAAACTATTTGACAACTAATGTGCGATACTTCACACAAAATGAACCAGTGTTTTAAGTGTGTATGCATCAAAGCGTGATGCGCATGCATCACTACGCATCAAATGTGCCTCAAAAAGTAAAGGTCAGGTGTACTTGACCTGATGCACATGCATCAAGAGTTTATGCGCACACATCATGATGATGCATATCTGGTGCGTGATGTATGGTCAGTCCCGTCATTTATAATGAGCCAGGAGAAGTCAATCTAACTCCCACTCTCTACGGGAAAGGATTCCAACTTGTAAAAAGGATTTTCATTTCTCTATCCTTCTGGCAACAATGTTAATGCACCCCCACTCTTCAACAAACTCTCCGGCAGCCATTACGTGACCTCCAGTGAAGGTTTGATCCAGCTCCGATAAGTATTTTAATCTCTCTCCTCATCACTCTCGGTTGAATGGTTGATGTTTGCCAACAAAAATTGCAGAATGGCAGGCAGACATTCTTGCTGGTCCTCCAAGATACCACGTGCTTTCTGGTTCTTGTCAGTTCATCTATATTGTATTAGACATCTGAATTTGACATTATGTGGCACAAAGTTTATTTAAAGAACAAGGCTTGTCAACTTGATTTCATCAGTTATTGGGTGTCTACCTTAGGTTGTGAACTCTTTTGTTTCCCATTTTCACAAGTTGTTTGTCTAATCGAGTCATGTATCAAAGTCTGTTTTGTTTGGTAATGCTTACACATCGCAGTGCCAGATGGTGCATGTGTTGCCTCACTTGCTTAATGCATGGCTTCACATCAACACACTTAACGACATTGAAATGAACGACATACATAAAATTTGCTTGTTAAACCCTATGTAGCTAAGACATTTGCTTATTAAACCCGATATAGCATACAAAGAATACTTTTAGTTCAGGTTGCTCATGATAAGTTTATATTAAAAAAACTTTCAGAGGGCTAATCCAGTCACATAATAGATTCACTATCCATTTATTAGCTACCAATAGTTGTTCCCACCACATTGGGCCATGGGTGGTCTTAATCCCTTATAAACTTTGAGGAATAGTCTCAATAAAATGATAAATCCAACCATACATTTATTCATACGAAAATATCTGTTCTTTGGGATAGATTCACGTATCACTTTGTTTGCATTAGATGATTCTAATGAAGATGATCACTGCATAACTTTGTGCTCGATAGGGAATAAGATATCATGTAATTGAGAACCTTCTACCTTCACGACCCCGATTGCTTCAAGGATTATCACACAATCTCTCTGTTACCTACCAATATCTTTTCTCTACCTCTGTATATTTGTTTCTGTAGCCACAACATTAGTGGTTGGTTTATGCAGGCGGTTAAACAACTCATTTGAGTTGCCATGTGGTTTTGGATCCTACCGATCGTGAGCAGACATGATGGGTAGACTATTTATTATATCAAATATTTGTCCTTAAACAACATACTGGCGATAGGGTTGTGCAAACCACGAGTGGATGTCAATAACCAACTGTGTACCATCTAGTGAAATATAATGGTTTAACCTATAAAAAATAATAATTTGTGCACTTTCGCTATACACGTAGCATGCTATGCCCTAGATTAAATTTCACCTTCACAAGTCTCAATATATTCAATCCCTTGGCACATTATTATGCAGAACAGGTCTCCCACTATAATTGTTTATTTAGTCTTTGAATCTACCATTTCTTTGTAATGATTCAACTTGCCAGCAATAAGTGATAAACATTTGGTAAGTGATAAACATTCTTCTTTTCATATATGTATTCATCAACTTAGAACTGGCCGCTTTCCCAAACATGCCTCCATTCAACCGAATCATTGGTCTTTAGGCAACACATAAAGTAGCATCACTAATTCATCATTGTGAAATACAGTTAAGAGTTCATAGAAGAAAAACAGAAAAAAAAAGAATTAAAAAACAAATAAAGGAAAAGTAGAAAAAAAGGACCAAAAGGGAGGGAAAAAAATAACATCTTTTCATTTATTTGCCTAGGTGGCCCAGCCTAGTTCAAAAGATGGATGTTTATACAATGACTATTAAAACATGCATTTTCACCTACATGAGGCCTCTTCTTTCTTGAAGGATCTGTACATGATATTGAGTCCAATTAAGATCTTTGAATGACTTGTCTTTACAAGATTAATGGTTAGAAATAGTTAAGTGCTTCTCATGTGTATCTAATGTCTAGTGATCAAGATGGATAAGAGCAGTCCCATGCAAGAAGTTCATGCAAAGATGGAAAATACCAACTTCATTTGCACTTCTACATTTAAGAAATCATTTGTTCAAGGAAAAGGCTTGTGTAGATCCTTTGATGGAATCACGATACGAACTATGATGAGAAATTTCAAGCTTGGGTTGCGTATAAGAAAACACGTATATCAATGCAGGTTTACAGATATAGTAAATAAGAAAAAAAAATCAAAGCAGTTTGTGGCTTCCTACCTCAGAACCTATCAAAATTTATCTAGCAGTATCCATCTTACACATCATGGTTAGTCAGACTTGGTACTTAGTAATTTGCCCAAGCCTAGATGATGGACCATGTCTGACAATGCCTTTAACTACCTATAATAGTGTGGTCTTCATGAGCATGGGAATTTCTTGACTAGGTTAGAAGGTGGCCCAAATCATGAAGACAAAGACACATCTCTAACATTACCAGGTGAAGGTAATGACTATAAAGAAAATCAATGCTATTAACAAGCCCACAACTAAGACACATGGACATGGCAGTTTAGCCCATGTACCCGTGTCGACACGCGGACACGTGGATCCAGACACGGTATATGAGTCGGACACGCCAAAAAATAAAAGTTATTAATTTAATTTTTTTTTTCATTTTATCATTTTTTTGTGATGCATCCAATTATTTCCATAAACAATCTTTTCAAATACTTAGCACTTTTGTGATAAAACAAACTTTCTTACAAGATTATAAGAGTGAACTATTAATTTAATGTTTTTTTTTGCATTGTATCATTTTTGAGAATATAAAATTTGCAGTATTCGCGTATTCAAAAATTTTGAAAATTGCTGTCTGCACCCGTATCCCCTTCCTCGTATCCGTATCGTCCCCACACCCATGTGACATAGGCCCACAGTTATCTATGCAGATTCCATTTGAACTACTAATGGGAGTTGAATAGCTTCACTGAAAAACCAAATTATAAATCACTTTAGATCATGCAATTTCTTCACCCACTCATATGATATTGAAGAAGTTAGATAGCTTTTCATGCTTATAGCCATTCATGCAATGCATATTTATGGAGTATTTTTGTTTAGCTTTTAATTCGTCAAGCATAATGATTTGAATTTCATCGTTATGAACTGTTTAGGCTAGATTTTAGCACATTTCAGTTAAGGTCATAACTATGTGCATCTTCTAACTTAAGAGTTACATGACCAAAGGCAGCTCTTGCAACAAAGTAGAATTTTCTATAATCGTTGATTTTTACCTAACTTTGTGATATCAGTATCTCAATTCCTAGGACTGATTTTTCAATTCCATCAAAGGGATCACTTTTAAGACAGGGCTAGATGTCCCAAACCAAATTTTATAAAATTCGAAGTCGCTTTAGTACCCTTTATCCCATTAATATTAACTTATGTTCCACAAGACACAATTACATATTCAAATTGAATAAACCTTGAAACTGCCAACCTCAGATCTCATTATATAGAATGAAACTTTTAAATATGTTAAAGGGGTTTGTTCATAGAATAAATATAGATTTGCTGCCCAGATTTTAGCCCAACATAGGTAGTCTGCATCTTATTTTTAATCGTTCTATAGACGTCAGCTTTCTATAAAAAAAATTTCTTTATTTTCTATGGAAGCCTTTTTTCTATACTAAGTTGTAGACATTGTATCTTAAGATCTAGGAAGAATTTTCCAATTCCATGACTTAAAAAAATTTCTTACATATGTCTCATATACCTATACCAAATTTAGAACAAATCCAAGATTGTTTGGATGGTCCCTCACTATATTTATGTAAATTATTTATTGCAAAACTTTGTTTTTTTATTTGGATGGTTCCTCACTCTTTTAATTGCACATGGTTCATGAATGTTAATACTCTCTATGGTAAAAATTTATAATAAGCCCATATCTGTTTGGCAGGTTTTTTAATCAAGTTATAGAAACTAGTTTTTTGCAAAAACCTATTTTCTAACTGTTTTCGGTCATAAAATTTCCAAGAACTCTCTGAGATCACTACTCGAGTTCTGCTTAGGATTTTAGTTCACTCAAATGGGTCAGGTTCCTAGATATGTCTATATCATGCCCACTAGCTTGCATCATATATGGAATCCTATGGCATATTCAATTTGATCCAAATTAAAATAAGTTTTTATGTATTAATGGTAGATGTAACTTATTGCCTTTATGTGCCTAGTTTAAGGTATGCAATTAGGAAAAGTTATGTGTGATACCTAACTGCTTATACTCATAATAATCAAATGCCATTATGGATACCTCGATTCACATATATATTGGCATGAACTAAGCTTAGAATAAAAAGTTATGAAAAAAATTGCAAATTGAAAAAGCCAATTGCTTTCATGTTTAGGAAGAGCAGTTTTAATAAAGCATGTTGTAAATCTAATTATGAGCTATTGGATGATGTGCTTTCACCTCTCCAGCCCAGTTATTTCATTTATTGAGAGAGAATGCTGTAAATTGTTGTAGGAAGATTCCAAGAGAAGTAATAAATGTCATTTATCAAGTGGTATACACCATGTGGCACAGTGGAAGATGGTGTAATTTGTTCTTGTTAAATATATAATGTATTGTATTCCTCGAAATTAAGGTGTTAACTTCATATTTGAATTGGACTTCCTTAGTGAGGAAAAATTATTTGTCATGATGTGGTTTATAGACTTGTAGGTCTAGAGGGAGGAAGTATTGAAGTTGGAAGAATTTTATGATGGAAAGATGTGAGTCACCTCTTGCCTTGGAAACTTGAAAATAGAGCAAAGGTGAAACTGTGCTCTGAAAAATGAGGTTGAGAAATCCTTTTGCCCTTGTAGAAACAAAAAAATCGATTATGTATAACATGGGTCTCGTATTCCAGTTGTCAAGGTTAAACAAATTTGTTCAACTACAGTTGTTCATGAATTGAGATTCCTTTGCTTAAGCTGTGTTTTTAATAGCATAGTTTTAAATAATGATAAAAATAAACTGGTATGGAGTATTGTAGAAGCATATTTTTGTCTAGAAATGATAGGAAGTTGGAGGAAAGAGTTTGGGCTTGTGATGCAGTACTAAGAGCCAAGTTGTTTACTTTTTTTGGCCCCAGAGGGTTGCATTTTTAACTCTTGGCGTAACATTGGTGAATAAATGTTTTACTTGTTTTGTAGCTGAGAAACATGCTTCCACTTATTTTTTCATTTTAAGGCTATTGATTTTGCTTGGAATTTTAGTTTGCAAAAATTTAATGTTTCGTTTAGGCTTTCTCATTCACTAAAAGATACTTCGGATTGGTGGTGGAGTTGGAAATTTAAGATGAAATTGATGAAAAAAAATTTAAGATGAATTGGATGAAAAGTTTCTCACAATTGGCCTTTCAATGATGATCTGGCATCTTGAGAAGTTGCAGAATGCTAAGGACGACAAAGAAGTGAGCTGCGCTATACAGGACGATATTAGAGCATTGATTTTTGTTGTTAAGTGGTAAAAATTTGTGGGGATGAGGTAGTTTTACGTATGAATACAAGTACTAGGCCAGTTCCATGGCCATCCCTTTGCAATTTGAAATTTTGATCCAATCAGTATGCATTGACTAGAAAGTTATGCAGAAGTTAGCATTTGTGTTGAATCTATGAATTGAGAGGTAATTCATGAAGGTGTTAGACTCGTTGTGGAAGATTAAATATTGTATGCTATTGATTTTTTATTTTATTTTTTTTTTTTTGTAGATCTTGCTTGATAATACTTTTGTATAGATGCCATGACATATATGGTTTCAAGCTGAAAGAAGTGAATGCAATCTTTGTAAAAGATGGTTATAAAAGTATATAAGAATCAAGTATATGCGATTGTAACCATGCTAAAATTACCCTAAGTCTTACATGTCTTGATATTGTTGTAAATTTGTTTTCTATTTGGGATTTGTTGGATGATTTGAGACACTCTTGCTTGTTATGTAGAAACGTTGGATGATTTTGAGACACTCTTGCCAGTTATGTAGGCTATTCTGAGGTTAGGTATTTGCTCTCATTGTATTGTGATGTACAACATCTATTTGTTTTCTCTTAAGCAATGAAAGAGAGCAGGTCATATCTTTAGCTAGCTTTGCATTGATATATTTGTTTATCTTTATTGTGTACTTGTTAATTTATTTCTTTATTATTTTATTTCATTCCAATGTATGATTGAAAATCAAAAGAAAGTAGTGAAATATTTAATTCCTTGCTCTATATTAGATATGCATTTACTTCATTTTTTTATATCATGTTGTGATTTGATCACATGCACTAGCACTCACATTTTCAATCTCTCACCCATGGTTGACTCCAATGCCAATCATACACTTACTTTCCTCCTAGAAATTAATGAAATTAGACCATATTTACATAAATGGCTACTGTCAAGGTGCAAAAAAACCTACTTTTCATTAACATCTTATATGTTACAGTTTTGAAAATCATTCACATTTTCTCATGTTTGAAAATTTCTTTCAAGATCTATTTCAAATATTTTTCAAAATCCTATTTCAATCTTAAGTTTCAATGTCTTCTTCTAATAACAAGCTGGTTCCATCTCCCTAGTTTTCTCTTAACTTTAAAAATTGTTGACATGTAACCAATTTATTTCTTTCCAAAGGTATACGTGTAAAAGATAAAATATTTTGCATATAAACACCATGTCTGAAAATTGATCATGAGAGTTTCCCCTATAGAATTAGATCTATCAAGTTCAAACATTAAATGTTGCCTTGCTTCTGCGATTGAATTTCTACTTTTCCTATTGTATTCAGTACTTCATGATATTAGACTGTAGGTTTATGATGCAGTGCTTTATCTTGTTCATTCATTCTCAACGTGCTCATGGAATTTGAAGACAGAGAAGAATCTAGTGGTTCCTGTGGATGCTCTTCAACATAGAAATATTGTGGAATAATGTATTCTTAATACAAAAATAGCCAATGTTTTGTTGAATGGTATGAACTACTTGGATTAATCGTAAGGTGCAAATTGTATCTTAGTAGAAAATGAAAAACAAAACACTTTTAATGGAAGAAAGACCAAGCTTCCTCCCAATGATCCTTAGTATGAAGACATTGATGAGGACATTTGCATTATTAAAGGGAAATGGAATGAGATGGATTTATATTGTCTTAATATAGCTTATTTGGATCACCCAAAAATACAATGTAAGTGAGAGCAAATTTTTCAGATTTTATATGGCTTGGAGATGGTTAAGTCAGTCTAACATTCACATTCTTATGCCTTCAAATTTCCTTTCTCTTGGTACTATTTGTAACAATTTGTTGCTAGATGAAAGGTGTAGAAAACCACAAATTTAGTGAGGTTGATGACAAAACTCCCGTTGACACCAATGAAAAGGTGATATTTATAGCTAAGTATGAACAAAGCCCTGAACAATCTAGTTAGAGCAAACCCCTTAAAGAATCGACTCAGTAGTTTAAATGCACTTACAATAAGGAAATTGCCAAACTCAAGATCGTTGTTGGTAGTTGAATGGGAAGTAAAGAAAATGTCATCATGATAAAAGCAATAGCTGACATGATGATGACTATTCCAAATGAGGTGAGCAACCTACTCAGGCTAAACATAGTTGATCATCAAAATAGTTCTGATATTTTAGAGAAGATAACTGAGCTTCTTCACAATATTTGGAAGACCACATGCATGGCTGCACCTACATCAACTACTTCAGATGTTACCAAACTATGTATGGAAAAATATCTTAGAATAGTTACGTTCAACATATTGGAAGGTTGATTCATGTACAACGGATCATATGGTGCACTTGCCAATTATCTATATGATTTTCATGCAAAAAATAGTTTAGGTCCTATTTACTTGACATGGGTTCCTATATTTCTTTAGAAGGCAGGCTCAAATTATGTTGTTTCACTCTGGATGCTGACATCTTGCTTTACAATTGCTATCGTTGAGCTCAAATCTTTTTTATGTAGCTAAGATAGCAAAGGAATTGGATGGTCATGTGGACCTTTCTCCTACTAAATGTTGCGTTTTGGATTTTATATATCACAAAAAGGTTATTTGCTGATGGTGCTTTGCTCCACATACTTCACAAAGTTACTTATAAGTGCAGAGTATTGCTGGCTGTTGGGGAGAAGAGTTCTTGGTTGCAGAATCGATTAATGAGCCCTACAAGTGGCCACACCTTGATTTGCTATTTCCTTTTTGCATTTTAACACTAAAGGTTGTGATATTTTGTCAATATGGTAGATTAGGTAGACCTAAGTTTGACCATTTTGAGTGTGTCTCATACACCCTTTCCTTTTGTTCACACCAATATGTGGAGACATGATTGCAGACAATTATTTCTAATAACATTCAAAACTATTTCTTGAAGCACAAAGATGAGGTTTTTGATAATTTGAAGGTCTTTATGGTTCAAACCAATTTGAGACTAAAATGCAATTCTTAAGATTGCACAATGGTATGAGTATGTGAATATCACTGTAAAGAGTATATTGAACTATGTGGTTTTATGTATCAAACTTCTTGTGTTAATGTGGTTTAGCAAAAATAGATCTATTGAAAAAAAAAGTTGTTGTCCACTTAAATTTGCTAGGTCACTACTGTTTCAATCAAATATTCCTAAAATCTTTTGGACCAAAGCCATTTATACTACTTACCAATTAATTGAATGATCCGTCAAAGGTTAAGAGATTTGGTGGCAGGAGAGGCTGTTCTTGGCAAAAAATCAGTCTTGATCATCTTCAATATAGCTGGTTGTATTATACATATATAGATTGCAACTTGGATAATGTTATAGTAGCAAGAAACATCATCTCTATCATCCTGAAATTGAAAAACGTTTTTGTGTAATGTGATGTTTCAATGAAAAAGCTTATTGTTATAATGAAGTTTAGGGAAGTACCTTCCAAGGGAAGAGTATTAAGCCAAATTTTGACATTGTGGACACTTTCCTTCATGTTGAAATATGTGATAACTCTATGGGTGAAGATTAACTTAAGAAAATGTGGCATTATCTCGCTCAGTTTAAAGTGAAACAAAAGATGTCACTATATGCTGGATGGCTCCTCATTTGTCTCTAGGATTATATTACTTACAATGCTTCTAGATATCTCATGGATAAATACATTTATTGTATTGGGTCATCATTTATTCCAATACCTTTATTTTGCTCCGACATATTCTATTTTTAATCATCGCGCACCTATTTTTAGTTTATTCTGCCACCCTTACTGAGTCTATATGTTCTCAAATCAAACCTCATATATTTATACTTTGCTTGGGATTTAATCCTTTCAAAATTAAGATGCTCTATTTTCTTATATTATCATCTTGATATCTCGCTATGATAATCACCATCTACCACTCGCTATTTGGCTCGGTCTGGTGTCTGTCTGGTGGGGAACCCATGTTGAGTCTGGCCCCCTCAGTGCTTGTCCCAATATGTGAAATGTTATTGGGATCAACCTCAGTATCGGTTTGCTTTCTGGGCATTCCCAGCAAACCTTTTCCTTTGTTCGGACCCTGAGTGGTCCTCTCACCCGCAAGGGCTTGGGCCTGGTTGGTGGCCAATTGTCTAAACATAGCCCACACTTCCTCCATATCTCTCTGGCGATCTAAATTTTGTCGGTCCATGTCTTTTTTGCGATAAGCATATTTCTTTTTTTTTTTCCTGTAAGCTTTGTCTCAATTTCTTGTCATTAAAGACAAAACAAATTTTTTTCATACCAACGCTCATATTACCTTGCTCCCTCATTTTCCTATTAGTGGAAAATATATCAATTTCCTTTACATGATTTTTTCTATACATTCCTTTCATTGAGGCAATTTCCATTATTTTTTTCGCCACAGTCTCAATCCAAGATATCAACTGTCTATCTTCTACCTAGTACATTCACACATTCTGTTTTGAATGAGATTCTTCCCACTCATGACAATTGCTAACACTAGGGCATTTTTTTAATTATGAATATTTCGAGATATTTTTAAATTGCTTTTGTGACACACATTTTTCTTTCACAATCATTATTGTCCATAGAAAAATGGATCATATCCCAATCAAATCAACTCAGCTACTAAGCTAAAGATTTGATCAAGTGCAATCCGGCCGCTAGGTTCAGAGTATTCAAAAGTTAGCTCAACCTGGTCGCCAGAGGAGAATCTTATGAAGCAAGCGCAACTCAGCCGTTTGGCCGAGGGGTTTTCAAAGCAAGCTCAACCCAAACACTAGTTTGGAAAATTTTAACAAGTTCAAAATCCAGCCTTCGATGAAAACAAAAATTTCACCAAAAGGCACTCGAGGTGATAGGAAGTTTTCTTGTCACAACCAATGAAGGAGCAATAGAGTTTTCATTCCTTGCTTGAACAGAGGTATTCGAGGAGATGAAGGTTCTTTCTTGGCATTGCCACTTCTTATCAACCAACCCATTCAGAAAAGGGGTACAAAGCTGAAATTATCGACAAAAGAGCAACCCACGCAGGTAAATGAGTTAAACCTGCAATGCAAGCCAAAACAACTCACACAGTAAAGAGGTTAAACCTGCAATTCAAGCCAAAGCAACCCACACTGGTAAGGGGTTAAACCTGCGATGCAAGTTAAGCAACCCACTCAGGGAGGTTAAATCTAAACTCGTTATCAGCAAACCCGTGTAGGTAAGGGGTTAATCCCACAACATAAGCTCCAATAACCCATTCAAGTAAAGGGGTTAAGCCAAAAGCATCAATCCAAAATTGTTTCACTTGAAAAATCCGGGGTGATAATCTTTGTCACTAAGCACGGCTAGTGCCAGCTTAGTAACAAAGAAGGGCATCTGTTATCACCTCAAATTTTTCAAAAAATACTGTATTTAGCTTTAATCCTAGACCCAAAACAAATTCGCAACTATTCGAACTGAAATGAATTTTTAAACCCAAGTTTACATCCAAATCATACATTTGAAACTCAAAATTCGAAATCGAATTTGAAATGACAAAATTTGGGCATCGCAGGTGCACAAACCCTCCCTTTGTTTGAAGGTCTCATTCTCACGTAAAAATGTGTTTTTAAGCCTTAATCGTGAGCTAGAACGTGTTAGTGAGCATATGAACCCAGTCCAAATTTAAAACGAGTTCGGAGTCACTCGAAACAAAGTCGACCACCCATTTGAAACAAAAAAAAAGTTTTACGCATATTAAAAAGAAAAAAGCTTTTCTGCGTCGCGCGATCACCTCGCGTGTGATAGCGCGACGTGCGGTCGCACATGAGAGCACATCGGGCGACAACACGTCACGCAACGCACCACCACAAGCGTGTGCATCACACAACCGTGCGCGTGTGGTGCCACACGTAGGCGAGGTTTTCTTCAAAAATCGACCGTTAGAAGTCAATTTTTGAACTTTTTAGTGGGCATTAGCCCTGCGTACACATCAAAAATGGATTTTGAAGCCTAATGGCCAATCATACCCATTTCAAATCCGTTTCTTTTTCAAAATAATTCAAAATTATTTGAAATTCACAAGAAAATCTTGTCAAATTCAAAAGAATTCAAAAGTTTTGGCTCCAAAACTCTATATAAAAACACCCATTTTCCTTCCTCTTGGGCAAGGAGCTAGCCCTTGGAGAAGCTCTAGTGCATTCTCACTTGAGGACTTATAATTTTTAGCTTTCTTCTCTTCTTTCCTTCTTCTATTTTCCATCTCATTCTTCTTCTTCATTTCCACCTTGGAGCAACTCATCAAACTACAACTCTTCGGAGGAGCCATCCACGGTGCTTCCTCACTTCAAATTTTTGATTTTCCTTTGCTCTCTCTTTCCATTTCTCTCTTCTTCTCCAACTTTGAGAGCAAGTTTCATCAAGCTGTAATTCTTCAAAGGAACACAAAGAGATCTCGTGGTGGTTCATCATCTTGGAGCTTGATCTTAGGCGACTCCAAGATTATTCAAAAGAGATGGCTCATTTCCATTATCATTCATATTCAAGGTATGTAATCTTCTTTTCATTTTCATCTATTTCCTCTTTTCCTCTTGCCACCTCCTCATGGCCGTGCAAGAAAGTCCGAATGATTTTTTATCTGGAATCAAGAGCTACTCTTGAGTACATCGGGAGTACGAGCAAGATGAAATAAATTCCATTTCTTCATTTTATCTCCATAAATATGCTTGCTATATTGTCTTCATTCATCACTCATGCTTGAGATGTTGCTGATGCATGATATTCTAATCTTTCATTAATCAATGTGCAAATGCAAGGTGAGAATGAGTGCTTGGGGTTTGAATTTCTTCATTCTTGTGTTGATTTTTGAGGTTGAGACTTGTCCAACCTGAAAAAGCCCTTCACGAATTTGTACATGTTAAAGTGCATCATCATGTCATTATCATGCTTAGCTTATTTCTTAATCGCCCGATTAGGAATCTAATGAGTGCTTTGTCATTTCCCATTTCATGTATTTTTTATTTTCTTCCACACCCAATGGTGGAAGAAATCAATTTTCTTGTAATAGTTGTGGTTTTTATTTACACACAAAAATATTTGGATTCATGTTTTCAAAAAGATTTTCAAAACCAAATACCATATCTAATGCGACCTTGGAAACTTAACTTAGGTTCTTGCATGAACCCAAGTTTCCCTCTGGCCTACATAAAAAATTGAAGTTGGCTATTTTTAATTCATTCTTAATTTTAATACTCATGAAGACATATGCGTACATGTTATATACGTATACATGCACATGAATATCTTTCTTTGTCATTCTCTCTTTATGATTTAACATGCTTTTACAAACTGCCATATACGTATATATGATATACATGTGTATTTAATTTTAAAATCTCTCTATCCTTTTAAAACGATCTTCTCTTATCTATTTGATTTAAACCTCATTTTCACAAGGTTTCATATATGTATCTATATAATATACATATTTTATATAAATATGTATATGAATATGTATCTCTCTTTCTTTTAAATCTTTGATTTTATGATTTTCAAGATCACTTTCTCTCTCTCTTTCTCTACATTTCCCTTTATGAAAGTCTTTCATATTTTCCATTCTTTTGAACATTTTTCTTTAAAGATCTTTTTCATTTGCCAACTTCATTAAGACCAAAACTCAAAGTAATGACCAAATATTAGAATCATGCTTCAGGGTCTACAACCCCATTTCATTTTCAAAAACTTTTCTCTTTTCATTAAAAATATTTATTACAAAAATCTTGGATGTGTGTGATGGTAGGAATGATTTACCTTTCTAATAATATAGGTTCAATGCATTTATGCATTCACACTCACTCAATATCACTTATGATCACAATCATGTATCTAAAAGAACTTAAGCAAGATGAGATGGAGCTCTAACTAGGTCGTAACTGAATTAGAGCAAAATTTCAAACCTACTTAAAGTCTTAAGAGAACACTAAAAAGACTTCAAAATGATTTCCCAAGATTTTGAAATGATATTTACAAAGATTTCCCAATTTTAGTTTTTCCTAAAATATTTCACATTATCAAGTAATTCTTCAAGAACCTTTTCAAAAATTTGAAACATTAAACTTTCAATATTCTTCTATACCGCATATAGAAAAGATGTTTAAGCCAAAATGAAATGCATCAATAATAGACATATCCCATAGATTGATTACCCTCGGTGAAGACACCGGGAATGGTCGATTTTCGTACCAACGTGCGAGTCCATTTTTCTCTCATTTTTAAAACAAAAACCCAATTTTCTGGAGCACTCCAAAAACCAATGAATTTTTGGGATGCAAACATTCAGCTGCACTTAAAACTTCACTCTATGTTTATCTCTCCCTTCCCTTGAAAAATCTCTTTATAGGATTGAGATCACTAGGCTCGTTTGCAGGATAATCATGATTTGCCAACTTAAGCGCTAATCCAGCAATGGCTGAAGATGACTTGCATGTGCGGCTTAGTCACATTTATCATATAGAAAGACATCAGAGTTCATGAGCAATCAGAATCCATGCACTTGGAAATCTTCTTAACAAAGCAATAGAAATATGGAGTTACACCACACCATGAACTCCATTAATATTTAATATCGAGGAGACAGGAGGAGCAAGCAATGGCACATGTTCAAAGAAAACGACTGAGATAGGAGTTGATGTCCACATGGTTAACCTCAGGATAGAGTGATGAAGCTTCATTGTCATGGCTGATGGGGAAGGACTTGATAACTCCTTCAAAGAAGATGTGATAGTCAATGGAAAATACAAGCCTCAACACCCATGGCAGGTTCTCATCTGCACATATACACAAAAATATATTGAAACGTTTGTAAGCATGACTCGATCACTGTCAAGGGCATGCAAGAATAAAACATGCAAATCACTATATTAAAATATAAAGTAATAATGGCATTTATTGTTCATTTACTGGACAAAGATGTAGAAGTTAACCCAGGTAATCTCTTAAAAGTAGGCCTAAGCAATGCAAAGCTGAATATACTTTTCTCCCATAGGGGACCTCATCATCCGCCCTACCATTGTCATACGAGAAAAAAATGGTTATCATTCATTAATTGATCATGGGTGTGGCAAGGAATGTATAAGAAGTGATCTGAGCTCGAGATTAGCCAGCTCCAGCTTGGCTCGAGTCACATATTACTTGGCTCGAGCTCAACTTGTTCAAGCGCTTGTCACTTGATTCATATATATTTTTTCTTTAAATAAAAATGAAAAGCATTAAAATTTGTCAAAGATTACCGACATACTGCTGAAGATTAATAAATAGGGAAGACACAAGCGGAGTTGAGTTTAAACAAGTCAGGCTCGTGTAACTCAAACTCGACTCATTCATGACTGAGGTGTTAACTCAAGCTTGAGCTTAACTTTTTTATTAAATGAGTCAAGCTCAAGTCGGGCATATACGAGTGAGTTCGAGTAGATTTCGAGTCGGCTTGACTCGACTCGTTGTGTATGACTAGACATGGGTACATACATTCTGTCAATCCAATTTTGTTTCCTAGTTTTGGGTCCTGTCACTAACAACCCATTGCAGAATCTGATCTGCCCAACAAGTAACTATGAATTTGTTAAATAAGGAACTTAAAAAAGGCTGAAGTCCTCATTTATAAATCTGATCTGCCCAACAAGTGACTATGATCCGCTAGACATAGTTTTTAGGTAAGCTGGATCTCCAGTATGGTCTATGGAGTTGAGTTCAAGCTTAATTTGTCAAGCTTGGCTTGAGGTAATTGAGACATCGAAAGCCATGATACATATAATCAAAGCCAAGTGATAAGTCCCTTAAACGCATGACAGTTGTCCGATCCATTGAAATGGACGATTGATAAAAAAACAGACATGTTCATGTTTTTTTCCATCCACCACAGTAGATCGAACAGCTCCCATGAGTGAGCTGGATGACTATATATAGCAAGAGTGAGTATATATATATATTCCATTAATTTTCTCCCCCTTTCTCTCTGAGTACGTCAGTCTTCCTTCCTCACTCCTCCTTCTTTCCCCTTCTTCCAACAAGAGAACCATCAGCTCCACCCCTGCCGTCGGCCACTGGATGGTGTCAGCGAGACGCCGTCCAGCAGCCCCTCCAGCAACAGCAGGGAGCGCCCTTCCTCCATCGTGCTCTACGATGAAAAAAAAAACATTAAAAATTTCTTTTTTTAGCCGTCCAATCAAAATGATGGACCACCTTTATTCGACGTTCCTAGATGTCACAGTAGAGTTAGATTCACGGTTCAATTTTCTTATATATATATACATACATACAAGACATACATTTTTCCAGCGGCGGTCACATAGCTCAATGCACTCTACATATGTGAGAAGCTAGAGTATACAGATGGTCGGAGGATTTCAGCATACATATGTGTGTGTGTTCATTCTAATTTAGTTATCTCTCTATGTTAGACGACTGGAGCTAGCCCTGACTGCTGCGCAGCGATGGGCAAAAGTCCCGAAAATGCATTACAAAAGTGTAACATCGCTTCCGGATTAGAGATCCTTACCTTGTATCTTTTGAAGCCATTGCTGCTCGGTGATATGTTCCTTCTGCAGGGTCTTCCCGCAAAGAGCTTCCCACAAGTTTACAACCTCCATCTGAGATTTGATGTTTGATGGAGGTCGCACATAGATGGTGCGGTTAAGGGTTCGCACATCATCCATGGCCTTCACCACGTACTTCCCGATGTCTTCCTCCGCCATCCAAACCACTGTACATCGAAATTGGTGTTGAATTGTGTTTACAGTTGTGGTACCGTTTACAAGCTCACTAGCAAAACAGCGCTCAGAAGATGACTCCAAGAAACGCACTTTGAGTTTGAAATTCTTGACCTCCTACCAGTTGAAGGTCATACTTCCAACTCCTTGGCTAAGTAAATAAGTTGATGATCTAATTATTGATATCTATCTGCATACTGGGTGGAGGCAGGTGTAGGCATGCAATGGGCAATGGCACATACAGGCTGACAAAAGTGTTTATCTTTAAATTGAAATTTCATGGCTGTTTTTTTTTCATTAGATAGGTGGCCCTTAAAAATTAAAATTATGTAACTAGGCCCCTTAGCGAAACAAATATTTAAAAATGTTAATATAAAAATTGTGTCTCCGCCTCTGGTTCTAGGTGATCATTGATTCCTTTTTTTTTGCAACTCACCCGTTTGAGCTATGTCAACGCAGAGAAAAATTGATATTTCTTTCGCCAGTTAGAAAAAGTTGATGAAAGTTAGGCGGTTTTTTTTTTCTGAATGTTCATTTCATATATACGTAATGAAAGCATATATAACTGGCAGTAATAATATTTTCTAAAAGCAAAGCGTGTTATTTGACCAAATTAAACTAGGTCAAGTAAAAGATATGGCCTGCCCCTCCTTAGTTGGAATAGTGCCTCACATCTTGCTTCGTTCAAATAAAATGCCCCTTAGTATATATATATATATGAAGTAGCTAAAATTGACAGCATGGTGAAACTAAAAATGCAAACATGATTAAAACTTAGCTGGCAGCTAATTTACTTTTATAGGATTTAAAGTTTATTAATATTTATTTTCATTTTATTATGACGTCAGGATGCATTATGACGTCTCTAGTTCATTTTGGGGTGTCATGTTCTTGAAACAAAAGAAAGGAGTGGATCCTACGTGCAAAACACGTGGAAATCTTATTGTTCAGTATTGATACAGTTTCAGACCTGAAAATGTCTCTTTCCCAAGTTGAATTTCTTACCGCTCCTTTTTGCAAAAAGTGGGGTGAATTTCACCCCGTTTGATTCATTTTCATTTTCATTCAGGCGGGTGTACAAATTTAACCCTCCCCACCCATTTTCACCCGCCCATCAAACGGACCCTAAAGGCTAAGACCATTGAATCAAGCCTTATAGGTGTGTTGACATTATATGCCACTACGCCAACTATCCTAAGGCATTGATTGGAAGACTTAAATATTCTTATTTATGAACTTTTACCTTATTCATGACATTTATGTCAATACGTGTTTCTTGTTTCAGCTTGAAGTAAAATTCATTCGGAATTCTCGCGGGACGAAAGTTAAAATTGTATTGGTCCCGTTAATGTTCTAAGGTAAATTTCCTAATTAAGCGACATATTATTTCATGCGCCGTTGTTTGGAAAAGGAATATGACACTTATTGTTCAAACAGCTCTTCCTTTAATGGCCAATAGCATCAAGTGTACTTAATAATTAGAAGTTGCAAACAATAACTGCACTTTAAAGGACGTTTGAATAATCTATCAAATTAACTCCGCTTTTAAAATGTCCTGTAAGGGCTTATAGGACTTCAGATCAGGTGATATAAATACTATTTAATTTACTGCAAATCTTAAAATTTTTTTTAATAAAAAAATAAAAGATAAAAAGAGTGTTGATGAACCACACTCAAGTTTTAATAGAGTAAGGAAAACACACTTAAGGTTTGATTTTTTAGCAAACGGCTAAATAAATGAGATTCAAACCTAAGCTTGTTTATGACATATCACCAAAATATAACCTTCCTTTGACAAAATATTGATACCAAATCTTAATTTAAGTTTAGTTTATCAGCAAAACCTCATCCCTTTATTTAAGTTCCTTTTATCACTGAAACCTCATTCTTTTTTATCCAAATTAAAACATACAAGTTGAAGTTGATCCTAAACGATCTTGCCAGCTATTTTTTTATTATGTCAAATAGGGAAAAACTAATTGTCGATCATTTTTTAAACATAAAAGAACAGGATACACCGATTATTGTGTCTGTCCACGGAGAGCCCAATTTCAGGAAATGACCAGACAGTAAACGAAGGAAAGGAAAAACATGACTTCTAAGCTGGCATAATGGAAGAAAAACCAAAAGCACTAGGAACAGAATGCAAGTCGGTCATGCAGAAACCCTTGGGCCAATTTTCTTGATTCTGGTGTTTTTTCAAGTAAATGAATGAGGTCTTCTCTTACCTTTGTGATTTCCGTCGCCATATATCTGCACTTTGGCCTCCGGCGGCCAGAACCGGCCATAAGTACCCAGGCCAGACAGGAAGTAACCGGCAAGGCAGTGAGCAACCACGTAAGTGTGGGGGATCCCACTCTCCTCGACGGCTCGCCTCACCCTTCTTTTCTGCTCAAACAACACTGAACCAGGCGCGATGGAGTGCTCCATGAAATCTGGGTCCACTCCATATTCTGAAGGAAGAAATCTCTGCAACTCGAAACAGCAGGGATTTCATAAACGCAACTCTGATCAACCACTTTAGTTTGCGATATTGGTGATCCGGAAATGCAATATGTAACAGGAATCGTGTTTTAGCATGCCACATTCTCTGTTTTCATGTGTTAAAAGGTGTCTAGAAGAAGATGATCTGAAAAATTTTTGCACCATCCTTTGTTAATTAATCCCACAGGGCATCACAGTTGATTAGTTTAAACGGGAATGCTAATTTGATCAGTGGATCAAATTTGTAAAGAGATACTCTTGCAACTGAAAGATCTAATAGGCAAGATGAGTCGACCCAATTGGCAGAGCTAATTACATTTGTCAACAAACGCATCTATGGTCTAAGCCAGAGAGAGATCTAGGGAGAGAGAGAGAAAGACCTTGATGGTTCCAACTTGCTTCATGGCCCGGACGAGCTTGAGCTGCTGTTCAATTTGCTCTTCGGCGATGGCGGAGATGACGTAGTCGATCCCGGAGAGGAGGGAGACCAGAGATTCATGGTCGTCCAGGGAGGCCTCCACCACCGTAGCACCTGCTTGCTTATAGGAGAGGAGGAGTGGCAGCTTGTAAATGATGGCATGAGTGGTAGGGCTGGTGAGCAAGAAGGTCTGGTGCTTGGAAGAAGCCAGGCAGGCCTTGGTTATCCAAGCGCCGAGGTAGCCGGTGGAACCTACAATCAGGACCTTGCTTGAATCCATGGCCGTTGTATCTCACTGAGAGTTGCATGCACACCTGGTGCGCGAAATATATATACACGAAAGGAGGAGTTGGGGTATTTTTGAAATTATTTAAAACTAAATGTCTTCCTTAGGTTTTTTTTTAATTCTTTTCGTTCACTTTTTTCTATCCTTACACAAAACAAAGTATTCTTCTTTCTTTTCCCTATTAAATAGAAGAGACGAGCATTTTGGTGTGGTGTATAATTTTTATGCACCAGGGTGCGCAGAAAGAGAGAGAGTTGCGTAAATAGCTGGGCATGTGATACATATACGCCCAGAAAATGGGAGGAAGTTGTGATATTTTAAAAATTATTTAAAAAATATTTTTTAATCTTTTAATTCTTTTTTCTTACGAAAAACTTCTTTTTTCTGTTAACCAGAGATGAGCTGCATGAATACTTTGTGCATCAGTAGAGCCTATTTAACTCAAGATGTGCATATAACCAGGCCTGCTTCTCACTTCTTCGTTTCCTTTCTTTCCGTTAGCTGATCGGTGAGACGAATAAGACTGTTGGGAGTTGTTGCCTTTCTTTCGTTAGCTGATCTGTGAGACAATAAAACTGTTGGGAGTTGGTGCCTTTCTTTTCGTTAGCTGATCGGTGAGACGAATAAGACTGTTGGGAGTTGGTGAGACCATGTACGAAAATTTAAATATAAATGTTTGAAAAAAGAGTGCAGTAGTTGGTGCGACATAAGAAATTAACTTTAGGTTGGATAAAAGTGCAAGCGAGTTAGACCCTGCCTAGATAGGGTACTGTGAATATAGGGATGTGTATTGAGTCGGCCAACTTGGTTGGGTTTGTGGTAACCTATGTAAAACTAGTGAAGGACGAACTTGAGCTAAAATTTGAGTTATAAAAATGAGTTGAGTTGAGTGGCGTAGCTACATTGTGGTTGATGTGAGCGAAATCTTAAATATTGATTCTTATATATATATAGGTGCCCACCAAATTTGAATTTGTTTAAACAAGTGCCATTCCAGTCATTTTTTTTGGCTCCACCACTGGTTTCCGCCACTGGTTAAGTTTGAGTTGCACCAGCTTAGTTTATTTAAAAACAATTTGACTCATGCTTTTCTTGTTTGGTAATCTTAAAGGCATTAAGGTAATGTTTGATGAATTTTAACATTTATTTTGTTTTTATTTTCATTTAAAGTAAAAAACAAATAAGAAAAAAAGTGACAAGTTTGAACTCACCCATAAAGCTCAACTGAACTCAGTTGTAAAGCTGGACTTGCTTGAGCCGAATAATACGTGACACGTGCCAAGCTAGATTACAGTGCCATGGTTTCCATTGATGTGACGACAACTTGACCGTCCGGTAGCTTTTACCTGCTACATCAAAAAATGTTTAATTTGAAAAGATCGCCCACATGATTGGACATCCAAGAAAATTTTACCATCGAGATCTCCATTGCAGTTTCTACCACGGAAAAATGGTCCTTGAGAAAATGGAAGAACGAGTTTGTCGCCACGACTAAATTAAAGATACATTGGCAGATGGGCAACAGTCAAAAGAGATAAAGACTTGTACTCTCAAAGCAACTCACCTTTTTCCAGATGCGATGCACCTAACTTTTTGTTAGATTCACCCAAACTTTGAGTTGTTAGTCAATCAAAACATCACCTATGGTAAGTAATAGTCAAGACCAAAGAATTTGGTTGAGTAGAAGTATCACATGCAAACAGCTAGAAGAGATCCAAAGCTCTCATCAATTCTCGTGTCTTCTTAAGATACAAAGCCTGTTTTAGGTGCATGCTTAAGGGTGCTACTCCTATACTGGGGTTAATGTCCTGGGACTTCGAAATGAGAACTGGTCGTCTACCAGCCTCTGCCCCAACTGTTGTGCCAATCTTTCAGAAATGACAAGACAAAACAATCATATTATTAACTAAGTTCTTCAATAACCTAGCCAACCAAAAGTACATAATATGGACGGGCTATATAGGAAAAGCAACTTTAATTTTTTTTAAATGTGGATGAGTTACATTACAAACTCAAAATGCTTCTATTTGGAAAACTATAGTTTGTGATTTTCCTAATCCAACAAATGCACATGTTAAGCAAAAAATAGACATAATCTGCTCCACTATGTGCACATGTTTCTGTAAATAAATTGGTAAATCTATAATTGCTCTAATATACTATCATATATAGAAATTATGAAGCTACTTAATTGAGGAGTCCTCACGGGCATCATCTAGAATTCTCCAATGCCATCCACATTCAATCTTCTTGCAGATTTAAAAGACAAGATTGTTTTTTTCAAAATACAACCTGAATCAAAACATCAAGGCACATACTGCGAATAATATTGGCTTATGTTCAAGAACAAAGCATAAGTAGTGAAGATCATGGCATATGTCAATCCATTTGATATTGAAAAGGATTAAACAAACCACATGAACATTCAACAAGTATGTTATTAGGAATATGTTTTCAAAACGAAATATGACATTAGGTCCCAAAATCCTCTCACTTAGTTCAATGTCTAGACCAAAATACATATGCCATAGACTCATGGATTAAAAGTAGTCTATTATGTCATGAAGTGGACTAATTTGGCCACCTGAAAATAGCAAGTGGAATATGTACTAAATCTATTAGTTGCCAATAACCAACCCACTTAAAGGTTCATAACCATAAAGTAAATAACATAGTATTGTAATGCAGTTCATTATTTCATAATCCTTGATGCATGATCATATATGGCATTATTGGAGCATTTCAATAGAAAGTGGACTATAAACTGTTTGAAATTACTATGCGATACTTCACAAAATGAACTATTAAAATTTGCTTGTTAGCTCTCCAGGATCTTAAAACATGTTCGGCTAATGGTCCTACCAAACAAATTTTTCATAATCTTTCCTGCTAACCAATGTTCACAGACAGACATATCGGTTTTCGTAAGGGACACTAGTAATTCTTCATGTGGGAGTTTGCCTATTCTCTCTTGTTCAATACGGTTCCAACAAATATCCCAAGTTAAAGAATCCACATTTCCATGCATATTTAAACATGTACCATTCATGTAATAAGAATTAAAAACAACATCGAAAACAAAGAAACCATTTGATAAAATATCAAAACATATTGCAGAGTTTCTAAACAGTATCAGAATGGTATTGTCTTAAAAAGCAAGTTTATAACCAACAGTTAGTAAAGCATAAACTAAAACAAAGTTTCATAGAATATGACACATGTAGTACATCGTGCAGTAGTAGACTTCATCCATTATGTAGATCTAGTTTTCAAGTTTCTATTCCTCGAACCTCGGCAACACGTCATACACATGAGAAAACTATAGAGGTAAAGTGATAGTGCATGTTGCATTATCTACCTTCTCAAGCACTTCAAATGGACCCATGTATTGACCTAACAATTCTTTCTAAATCCAAAAAATACTTTTACTGTAGACTCTTACCTCAAAAGTAAGCTCTCTTCTAATGTGGTGTGAGTAACTCCTTTGGTATATCTGAGTTATCTACTACATTGGCTTAAGATAGTACCATAGCACAAGAGTACTACCCACTCCCTTAGATTGCACATACATTTGTTGCAAAAAATTTATAGGATTCTTGTGAAGTGCCTTGAATGGTATTATTTTGTTGTTTTCATGGCAATTATTGTCATGTACACTGCTACAGACATAATATGTTTGTCATAGTTACCTCTCTCCATTTTATGTCACAAGTGCAATGTATCTTTTTAAGTTTGAAACATGCACTTTGATTACTATCGACTCACAAGTGAAAAGTAGTGCTAATTATCAATTTTATACCTATAGTTCTCCAAAAATGCTGCTATGATCTCATAGTAAACTTATAGTCCCAATTTAAAATAATCAACTAAGGAACCCAAAAAATCTTACAATCTCCTTCATGCACAATTGGGCAACATTTTGGTAATTAACTCATGTGAATAGATAACATTGACTTGGTCGTTCTATCACAATCACCCAAATAGCATCAACAATTGCAAGTCCTAGGGAGGACAACAATGAACTACATAGTAATCCACTCTCATTCCAAGTGTGGCATCTCTATCATCTGCATCAAACCAACAAACGGCAATTGCTCAATCATAATTCGATAATAAATTAGACATATGGCTGCATATTGTCCACCCTTCCTTTCTTATGAACCCATTAAAATTATTTCTCAGGTCCTTATACATTTTCGTACTCTCAAAGTGAATGGGGTGGCAAGTTTTATTGACTTTGTGGAAAGTAATTCTAACTAAACCAATATTGTGTCGTATACATCGTTACTACCGAAAGCTGGGCAGATGCACATTTGGGATTGTGTGGGCAGCTGCCCACACATTTACACTAATTTCAGTTATTTACATGTTGGATCGCTTTGTAAAATTTATTTATTTCTATATCAGTGCCCCTTATCTTTTGCTTTTTACATATTGTGGCCCTCTATCATTTTAATATTAATCTGAAGCTAATACAATTTTTGAAAGATAAAATTTTTGGTGTTGTGTATAAGTGCTCCTCAAACAAAAATTCTTGACTCTACCCCTGACCCAAACCATTTAGTACTTAATGCATCCACCAAAAAACTTGATATCCCCAACTTGGCAATGCCCTCATATGCGTATATCCATGGTCCTCTTTATGCATGCCCTTAATCTCATCAATAACATTGAAAGCATTCCTCAATTTAATTCACATAATAATTTCTTTTTTTTTTCTTGAATAACTGGCATGCAAAAAAAAATTGCACTGACATTCTAGGCCAATAAAAACCTCACTCTTTAGTAAGAGCCTCGTCATTAAGTTTGCAATATAAACGAGATCTATAAAACCTAGATCTCTAATACACTTTTTGGTGACTCTAAAAAAATGAAATTTTCATTTTCTTGTACCAAGCCTTGTTCCATTGATAATACATGAAATACATTTTATAGTTGATTTGCATGCATTGATTATGGTTCCACTACTTTTAGATAATTTATTTTGATTTAGGTCTCGATAAGATCTGTTACAATTTTATCGAGTTTAGAGATTGAACAGTCAATTTAGAGCAAAAAAATAAATAAATAAAAGAAATAGTTTGTAGTTCTGGGAGAAAAATCATTGTGAAAACATTTAGGTCAAACCAAAAATTTTTTAGGATGTAAATTTTTTAAAATTGACCAAGAAGTTCTCATTGTAGTGGAATGCTAGTCTAAAACTAAGGAACTACTTAGAGTCTAGTTATCAATAGTTCTTAAATGGGCTTTCTTTAGAAAATTTTCTAAAATACTTAATTTTTGAATTTTTAGTTTAAATAGGCCATGGACATGGATTTGGTCATCTCTTTAATTTTAAAAAGTGTTCTGCCTAACCTTATGCCCATTCTTTCTACATTAGGCCTAGTTCAAGGTGATTTCCTCCATTGAAGTTCCATTTTGCTGCTACACAGTGTTCTCTAATTTTCTTTGTGGTGTGTATTTCTTATTTTTCTCCACCAAACTTATCATTGGTAGCAGCAAGTTGGGTCCATGGAGTAACTCCAATCTGGACAACTACATCAATGTGAAGGGTCGCTCACTCTTCTTTCACCCTAAATTGGGCATTTGATGCTATGCAAAATAAGCAAATGAAATTGTTTTCATGCATGCATATTAGTTAGAATCCATTTATCCTCGTGCATATTCTGAATTTTCATTGAATTTCAGCATTATATCTCTCTGTTTACATGATATTTGAGGTTTAACTTAGATTAGGAATATATTTCATAATTGAATATGCTTTCTTTTTTGTTGGTTTAGAATCATTCTAATCACAGGTGATGAGCAATCACTTTCCCACTATCTTGGAACCAGTCTTTGTGGCTTGCTAGATTAGTTGTCAAATATATATTTGTTCATAAAAATCAGAGGTTTATCATTGATTAGCTCATATTTGATGTTAGTATAGTAATTTTCTTAGAATAAAGTCATGATTAGGGAAGTTATTGCAAAAAGATTCTGCTTTTTTTGTTCTTCCTCCACATTCATTTTGTTTGGTTCAATTGTGCTTGCGATTTGATTATTTTATGTTACTCTAGGTAGATAGTTAGTCTTACTATATCTAGCATATGCCATTGTGGAGTAGCTAAAACCATTATGATAGATCTAGCATATGTTATTGCATCACTCAATCCCAGTCCTCTAATTAAAACCAACTTTATTCTCTTCATAACAGACATTATCTACACAATATAATGTGTGGAGAATGCACTAAAATGAACCCAAATCAGAATGCTCTAAGAAAGGAGAGGTAATGCGAGGCTTGTTATTTGGGGCAAGGGTATTCTCATAGGTGCCCATCTCACATATCAAGGCCTAGCTCAGACCTTCACGACAAAACTCCATGTGAAATATTATTTATACAAAAACCAAAATCTGAACATCTTCATTGTTTTGGTTGCTTTGTTATGCCCAAAATTATGACTGCCACAGCGATAAATTTTCACCCAAAGGAAAATGATGCATCTTTTTTGGGTGTTTAAATAATCATCATGGTCATGAGGTCTTGACCTTAAACTCACAAATGTTTTGTTAATATAGATGTTTTCCAGGAGAAAATTTTTCTTTCCAATAGCCCCTCAAACCCATGAAAACCAAGTAGTCTTACCCCATCCAATCTTTGATGACATGCTATGTGTCCCATACCAAATTCCCTTTCATCATTACCCCATAATCTAACCAGGCCATCCTTTACTCTCCAATCCTTGAGTAATCTTTTGTGTAATCAAGAACGATGCCATTTTCATGAAGCAGATAGTGACTCGAAAGGAAATCAATTATGTTTGCGGAAATCAAAGCTTTAAAGGACAATGTGAGACACTCCAACGTCATACACAAGTGGGTGCAAAAGGGGAATAGAGGTAGAGATTTTTTTTTTTTTTGAAGGATCACTTTGACCAAGTGGAAGCAAAGCAATCACACACCTACGTAGTTAGCTTAGGCCCAATCTGTCCATTGGTGTAACTCACCCAAATAATTATCGCATGGCATGACCTGTCCTAGAAGTTAATGATTCTAATTAAGAATACTATTCATAAGCAAACCTTCCAAGCATATGTCGAATAGCTACAGCTCTTTCATGTCTACAGTACGGTTCATCCGATTATTACAAGGATGATCCCAATCCGGTTTTACATACAATTAAGGTTCAAGGAGTATGGACATCAGGCATGTCCCTCCTAGCAACCCCCCATCATTTGAGCAACCAGATCAGTAAACATCATCCACTACAAGATGAGAACCTACAGAAGATAGATAATCATACGATCAACACGAAACTAAATACAATGAAAATCATAACAAAATTTCATATATTCCTTTAAATAAGTGTAAGGTAGAAACATTTTATCGATAATTACATCTACATTGCAAATACGTGAAAGCGCTAATTTATAGCCATAGATTGAGATAACTTCAGCATCTCTTCTTCTTTCCTTTCCTCCATAATTTTGTCCATTCCTTTTTGCTATACCTATGTATCCTTTCTCCTCCATAATTTTGTCAAAATGGGTAGCTTTCCCTTATCTACAAGCCCTGAAAGTTGGTCTCTCAGTTTTTTCAACATACCAGCAAACCAAAGCATTTACTCTGAGTCACACAAGTAACCAAAACATATTAGTAACAATGAAATAAATAAATTAATTAATGGACAAGTAATTCATAATTGCATGAATTTCAATGATACACACACATGCACCTACTTAGAAAACTCATCGGCATATTTAAGACGAACCATTGTGCAGCTTACTATCCCAAACATTGAGTCACCAGAAACTCGCAATTTTGGGGTAGCCACTACCATGATTCCACATGTTGTTGAACTTAATTGTGATACCAAAGTTTTCCTCACGCGCTTCCCTCACATCGGATATGAACTCCTTTATGTATCTTGAAAAGGAGCACTTAATAAATCAATCTTCTCATTCAGGAAAGGGTCCACAATCTTTGGTCCCTGGACCCTTGCGCCACTCAACCTGGCCCATTTAAGGTTTTACAGTTGGTTTTGATAGTCTATAGACTTCATGCCAAAATCTTAGAAATATAAAAGTTGTAACACTCGTTCTTTCTTTTTTAAGTCAGGTTGGGCTGGAGCGGGTCCAGACCCGGACCCGAATTCTAGGCGTGAAGAGGAACCCGACGCTAGCTCTCTCTTCCTCCATCTCTTCTCCCTTGCCTTCCGCAGAACCTCCCTTTTCTTCGTTCTCTCATCTCTCACCGATTCTTGGGACAGAGAAGCAGGCAGCGGAAGAAGGGCAGCGACGACAGAGGTGGTGGATGGCGGCAGCGGCGCTCGGGTAAGCCCTCTCAAACCCTCTTTGCTTTCTTCCTTCTTCCTTCTTCCTTCCTCTTCCTTCTCCTTCTCCCTCCTTCGTTGCATTTTCGACCCTCTGCCTACACCTTTCCCTCTCGCATGACCTCCCTCTTGCGCAGCTTTCCCTTTCTCGTGCTATCTCCCTCTTCCGCCACTCTCACACTTTCCCACCTCTCTGTCTCTCTCTCCTCTCTATCTGAACCCTCCCTGCCCACATTCTCTCTCTCCCTTGCTACGCTACCCCTCTCCCGCTCGTGCGGTCTCACTCCCTCACCGATGCTCTTTCTCTACTCTGGCTCTCTCCCTCACCCAAACCCTGGGTTTCTCCTCTCCCACTGTCTCCCTCACGTGTGCAGCCTCACTCCCATCTTATCGTGCCCTTATTCCCTCGTTTTCAGCCTCCCTCACAACTACCGTGGGCCTCTTCTAATGACAGACCCCACTCTTAAACCTCTTTTCTGTTGATTTTGACTTTTTGGTGGCTGTTGGATAGGATTGCAGTTTGGGGTTGCGTTCTTCCCCTCTTAGCAGCGAGTAGACGGCGTTGGTGGTGGCGACATTGTATGATTTTTGCCACTAGGGGACCAATCGAGCATTTGAGGTGGCTGCCAGGAACATTGCAGTAGTTTGGACACTAAATTTGGGTGAGCGAGGCCTAATCGAGCCTAGATGGTTGAATATTTTATGTTGGAGTCTGTATAATTATTGATAGAGCATGCTAGATTTATGAATTGATGATTTAGGATGTATGTTAGCGACTTTGCTTTTTGGGGAAGGTCTAAGACTAATTTGGAGGGATGATGATCATGTCTACAATGACCTTATAAGCATGATGGGTTGATTTTTGAAGCAATTAGGAAGCATGGTAGAGATTGTAATGTTGTGGAGAATGTTTAGAATTGTTTTAGCGAGCTTGGGAAATATGCTTCTGTTGATGTGCATATACGTTGTATGTTGAGAATATTATGGTGGGGAAGACACCTCAACTAAGGAAAATAAGTGAGAATCATACATATGATAAGTCAAATATAATTTTTGAGTTCTAATCGTTGGTGGCAACCTCGAGGGTTGGGAAGAGACCCTTTTTGGAGGGCTTCGTGGGTCGACACCCATTTGAGGCGAAGACATGCCTCGATGGTGGTATTTTCAGATTTGTATCGATTGTAAAGCGTTGCGAATAGAGAACTTATCATTTAACTGTGTTTGCAGGTACACCGGGCACGTCAAGTAGACCTTGTGCAACACGGGTTGTAGTTTTTAAGTGTTTTGTGGAAGCGCAACAAGTATGGCGGCATTCCAGACAAATCCCTACCTGGGGCCAACTTGTGAATGTGTGCTCCAGGATCATTGAATCATCAGATTGTAATGTGATTGAATGAATGAATGTATGCATAAGATTGACTACGCAATTGCATGTGCATGCTATAATTGATAACTGTTTAGAACAGATGAGGTGGGGTATCGAGTCGAGTATCTCCTCGATCCCAATTATGCTCTTAGAATGATAATTGCATAGGACAACTACGAACCATCACAGATCGAGACTACTCTCCGTGGTTTGGCTAAGTTTTGAAAGATGTGACTGATGTGTGCGATTGTGAATGTTGTGATTTGTTGCATAAGTATTGCCATGGGCGATAATGCGATTGAATGAATTGAAAGGTAGTTGTACCCGTATTGTTATGACGACTAGCTAAGAATGTTAAGGATAAGTGTAGCCTTCGTGTGGAGGCAATTGGAGGTGTGGTGCACTCATGAAGTGGACCAACCTCATGAGCAAGCCAGTCATTGTGTGAATGATTTGTCATGTGACAAGTTTTGTTTTGGAAAGCTATTAGAAGCTTGTTTTAAAAATTGTTACACATTTGCATGTGCATGCTAGAATTGATAACTGCTTAGGACAGATGAGGTGGGGTATCGAGTCGAGTGTTTCCTCGACCCCAATTATGCATTAGAGAGTATCATATAATGATAATTGCATAGGATAGCTATGAGCCATCACTGGTCGAGACTACTTTCCGGGAATTGGCTAAGTTTTGAAAGATGTAATTGATTTGTTTGATAAGATGTGAATTTCTATGAATGTGAATGTGGTGATTTATTGCATATATATTGCCATGGGCAATGATGCAATTGAATGAGATTAGCGGGTAGTTGTACCTGTATTGTTATGACGACTAGCTAAGATTGTTAATGTTATGTGTAGCCCTCGTGTGGAGGCAATTGGAGGTGTGGGTGCACTCGTGAAGTGAACAAACCTCATGAGCTAGCCAATCTTTTTGTTAATGTGCATTATAATGATAATAATGAAAGAATAAGAGATGAGAGGCCAGTGGGATGTGGCTATGTGTTTGGGAGTCGTCCCACCTTCACCACTGGTCTCGCCTTTTCAGAGTGCAGGTGGTGCAAGACCCTAGGGTACTGTTGTGTGATGTGCTTGGAGCGTTTGGCTCCTGCCTTTCCAACCTGGGTGTCCTAGGAAAGGCTGAGCATCTCTCCTTAGAATTCACACATTCATGGATGAGTGCTCTACTGCTGCAGCGGGTGAATGGATCTATATTGTTCTGTGCCACCACGGGGGTTGTCTCTCGGCTATAGGCCGCCCGAGGTGTGCACGTACCTGTGTTTAACCCACAGGAACTGTCAATTCACCAAAGTGAATGTAAATGAAAAAATGTGAAAGAAGTGATATGATTGATGCGATATGCCTGAATTGCGTGTGACTATTGAATGTGATATTGTGGCCTTTGTGTGGCCTTTGCATGTTGTGGTATCTGTGAGGGGCTTCTTGACAAGTTATGTGACTTTGTGCCCTACTACAACATGATAGTAAATTGTTTCGTAGTTAAAGTAAATGAGAAGAATGTGATTGTGAATATGAATGAAGTGAATGAGAATGATAAGTTTATGCATGAGTTGCATGCTATTTGTGAATGAGAATGATAAGCTTATGCATGAGTTGCATGCTATTTGTATAGTCTGTTTGTTGCTCACAGGTATAGAAATTAGTGATGGCAACGAGGTGGCTGCTTTTAAATACTAAAATTTATGTTTTGTAATACTTTATGTATTTTTAAACATTTTATTATGAAAAGGGTGATAAAAATTAATTGAATAATAAGAAGAGGTTATAGAATTTAGTTAGATTTTTTAGTAATTAATTTCAATTCCAATTCATCTTAGTGATTAATCTTAGCGTAAGAGCTTCGCTACTTCTCTACCTGTATTTAGGCTCTTAAACTATCATTAACTAAACTTAATTGTGATTAACATAATTTAATTTCAGATCACTCAATTACTAATCTACCCTTGGTCATGGTCAGTAATAACAAGCATGCCACTAACCAATGACCAAATACCCATCTCATTGGGCCTTGGAGTATTATAGTCTCCCAGTTTGGTTGTGAGCTTCGTAACAATCAGACATCCTTTTTTCCATCTGGGTTGAAATAAAAACAAAAGTAAGTTGATAGTTTTTATAAGTATTATTAGTTCTTGATTTCGATATTATGTCTTAACAATATTCACATAAGAACGTAGTAAGGTTCAAGAACTTTTAGGGTTAAAACAATAACTCATAATTTGATTGCAGTACTAAGGAGCTAGATGTTACAATCTTACCCCCTTGGGATAATTTCTTCCTTGAAATTTCTTACGTGTATATAAATGGTCAGGGATAAGGTTTCTGCATCAGTTTTCAATTCCCAAGTACTATCAATGGTCCCATGGTGTTGCCATTCAACTTTTACTACTGGTATGTTTTTGTTCTCAACACCTGTTCCTGCTCATTAACTATGCAGACTGTTCGTTTTGTATATGTCAATTCTTCTTGAACTTATAAATCATGAAGGGTAATCACTTGACTAGGATCTAGTACATATTTTCGCAGCCTTGACACATGAAAGACATTATGAACCTGAGAGTTTGTGGTGGCATTCATAGTTGGTAAACCTTTTCACTAATTCTTTCTAGAATTTCAAAAGGTCCAATAAATCTAGGATTCAATTTTCTCCTCTTACCAATCCTTAAAATACTTTGATTGAGGGCATACATTAAAATACATGGTCCCCAATTTCAGGATGTTCTAATTTTTTGTCACCAATTTCATCCCAGTACATAGGCGATCAACATGGACATCCATATAAAGCTTCAAAGGTGTCATGCCGATATTACAATGGCAGCTAACGTTTGTAGGCAAATTCAGCTAGTTTTACATGATTGTCCCGTTCACTTTTCCATTCTAGAGAACATGCTTGTTACATGTGTTCTAAGGTTAAATTGTCATCTATATTTGCCCATCAGTTTCGAGGGTGGAATGCAGAAATCATATGTAATTGAGTCCCCAAAGCAAGTTGATGGTAAATAGGACATTTTCCACGTCATTGTGTCAATGGCTGCAATAAACCTCTAGACTCTTGATGTTCTGCTTAGAGTTGTTGGTAAGCAGAACATTTTCCACATGTTTAGTGATATCAGATTTTATTCCTGACCACCAAAATTTTTGCTGAGCATCTTGCTATTTTTTTTGTTCCTGGATGAATTGCATGCTTATCAGCATGTAGTTTTTCCAATAGTTTCTTTCTTAGATCTGCATTATTTGGAAACTATAAATGGTCTTGGAAGGAAAGACTATCATTATTGTCCTAACAAAAGTCAGATTCGTCCTTCTTACAATGAGCAAGCATCGACTATAATCAAGATCATTCTTTTGTTTATGTGAAATTATCTCAATTAGATTACTTAGCATTGTTGCACACAAGTAAATGTTCTTGGGGGTAGGTTGAAAGGGATGAAAGGAAGTCAATCTTTCAATCAATTTTTATGTTTGGACAATCATACTTCCTATAGTCACATTACCTTTGTGACTAGGAGCATATGCTACAACATTTGCCTTACCAGAGCAGACATCTTAAAATAGTCCATCAAATACTCCACCCAATTTTCAAGTCTTTCCAAGAAAATAGATAAGTGGCTTCTGGTATGTAAATAATTTAAACTATAGGTAGGCTTGCCACATCTTTAAGGCATGAACAGCTGCCCTCACTTCCAAACATGAGTTGGGTGGTTACACTCATGTGGACATAGTTGGTGTGATGCATAAGCAAAATAGAACCATTGGTGCATATGGCAAACCCTTCCATACCAGATGGAAACTGTGATCACATTTTCCATTCCAATGAAATGTTGTTTCCTTTTTTCAGAAGCGTAGTTATAGGAAGTGCTAAATGAGAGAATCCTTATATAAATCTTTTGTAGTATCCAATTAATCCAAGAAACACTTTCACTTTAGTAATATTAGTAGGAGTCTTCCATTTACGCATTGAAATAACTTTGGTTTTCCACAGCAATTTCATTACTAGAAATAATGTCTCAAGAAGCTAATCTTAGACACCCAAAATTCACACTTTGAGAATTTTGCATATAATATATGTTGTCGAAGAATGCTCAATACTTTTCTTAAGTATTCCACAGGGTCTTTAGGAGTAGATGAATAAATTAATATGTCATCAATAAACACAATATCAAACTGCTGAATAATTCTTTGAATAGTTTGTTTACTAAATTCATCAACACACAAGGCACATTAGTCAACCAAAAGAACATAAAACTCATAATGTCTATACCATGTTCAAAAAGCAGTCTTAGGGATATCCTCTTCTTCAATTCTCAATTGGTGATACCCCGATCTAAAGTCAACCTGGTCTCCTCATTGATGGCCCTCATAGTATATTAAAACATTCTTTTAGTGGAGTAAAGCTTTGGTTTCTATAATGCACAAAATTATTTCTTATTAAAATTTTGTTGACTTATTTTGCTTAACGTAAACTATAATGCATTTTTCAGTGTCTTACTAATAACCTTTACATGTAACTCATCTGTTGAATGAATTTTTGATCGGAGGCTGGTCTGAAAGATGAACAAGCTTCCCTTAGATACCAATTCAACGTGGTACTGTAATGTCATACACAAATGGGTGTGAAAGAGAAATATATCTAGAGATTTTTTTTTGTAGGGTTACTTTGACCAATCAGAAGGAAAAAAATCACTCACCTATGTAGCTAGCATGGCCCAGTCTACCTATTTGTGTGTAGATAACTTGCCGTGGCATGACTTGTCCTAGTAGCTAATTGTTTTGATAAGAAACGTATTCATAAGCAAACCTCCAAATCATCTGCTGGAGATTTATAACTCTCACAGTTATTGTTTCAGACTAACAAAAAAGGGCCTACAAATATGTGCAGACAAACCCCTATACATACAAATATTAAGGTTCAAGGGGTATGCATGTGAGATTAGACATATCCCACCCAACAATCCTTGTCCTTCAAGCTACCTAATCAAATGAGCATCATCTACAGCAGAATGAGAAGCTAAAGAAGATAGATAATCAAAATATCAACACAACCTCTAAATATAATGAAAATCATAACAAAAGCTCAGATACTCCTTTACATAAGTGTAAGGTACATACATTTTTTTGGCAGTTACATGTACATTACAAATATGTGAAAGACCTAATTTCTGGTAGAGTTACAACTGTCACAGTTATTGATTATGTATAACATGGGTATGGTATTCCACCTGTCATGGTCAAACAAATTCATTCAACAACAGTTGTTCATGAATTGAGATCTCTTTGCTTAAGCTTTGTTTTTAAAAGCATTGTTTTAACTAATGATAAAAATAAACTGGTCTGGAGTATTGTAGAAGTTTATTCTTTGTCTAGAAATGATATTATATGAAAGAATTAGAGTTGACAGGATTGTTGGAAGTTGGAGGATGGGCTTGTGTTGCAGTACTAAGAGCCAAGTTCTTTACTTTTTTTTACTATAGAGGGTTTCATTTTTAACTCTTGGCCTAGCATTGGTGAATAAATGTTTTACTTGTTTTGTAGCTGAGAAACATGTTTCCACTCATTTTTCCATTTTAAGGCTACTGATTTTGCTTTGCATTTTTATTTGCAAAAATTTAATGTTTTGTTTAGACTTGCTCATTCATTAGAAGAAGACATTTTGGATTGGTGGTGCAATAGGAAAGTTAAGATGAAATTGATGAAAAAAATTTAAGATGAAATGGATGAAAAGTTTTTCACAATTGGCTTTTCAATGATTATCTGACATCTTGGGAAGCTGTAAAATGCTAAGGGTGACAAAGAAGTGGGCTGGGCTATATGGGATGATATTTGAGCATTGATTTTTGGTGTTAAGTGGTAAAACATTTGAAGGGATGTAGTTTTATGGATGAATAAAAGTACTAGGCCAGTTCCATGGCCATCCCTTTGCAATTTGAATTTCTAATCCAAACGGTATGTATTGACTAGAAGGTTATGCAGAAGTAAGCATTTGTGGTGAGTCTATGAATCAAGAGGTAATTCATGCAGGTGTTAGACTGGTTGTGGAAGATTTAATATGGTATGCTCTTGATTTTTTATTTTATTTTATTTTTCTGGTAGATCTTGCTTGATAATATTTTTGTGTAGATGCCATGAGATATATGGTCTGAAGCCCAAAGAAGTGAATGCAATCGTTGAAAAAGATGGTTATAAGAGTATATAAGAATCAGGGACTTTGGTATGCCTCATTTAATGGAACAATGGGTACTGTGTATTTTTGCAATTGTAACCATGCTAAAATTACCCTAAGTCTTACGTGTCTTGATATTGTTGTAAATTTGTATTCTGTTTGGGATTTGTTGGATGATTTTGAGACACTCTTGCTTGTTGTGTAGAAACGTTGGATGATTTGAGACACCCTCGCCTGTTATGTTGGCTATTCTGAGGTTTGGTATTTACTCTCATTGTTTTGTGATGTACAACATCTATTTGTTTTCTCTTAAATAATGAAAGAGAGTGGGCCATATCTTTTGCTGGCTTTGCAATGATATCTTTGTTTATCTTTATTGTGTAGTTGTTAATTTCTTTCTTTATTATTTTATTTCATTCCAATTTATAATTGAAAATCAAAAGAAAATAGTGGAATATTTAATTCCTTGTTTCATGTTAGATATGCATTTACTTTTTTTTTTATATCATGTTGTGATTTGATCACATGCTCTAGCACTCACATTTTCAATCTCTCACCCATGGTTGACTCCAACGCCAATCATACACTTACTTTCCTCCTAGAAATTAGTGAAATTGGATCTTACTTACATAAATAGCTATAGTCAAGGTGAAAAAAAAAAAACTACTTTTCATTATCATCTTATATGTTACAGTGTTGAAAATCATTCACATTTTCTCACGTTTGAAAATTTCTTTTAAGATCTATTTCAAAACATTTTTGAAAATCCTATTTTAATCTTTTTTTCAAAGTCTTCTTCTACTAACAGGCAGGTTCCATCTCCCTAGTTTTCTTTTCACTTAAAAAATTGTTGACAAGTTACCAATTCCTTTCTTTCCAAAAGGTTTACGTGTAAAAGATAAAATATTTTTCATATAAACACCATGAATGAAAATTGATCTTGAGAGTTTCCCTTATAGATTTAGATCTATCAAGTTCAAACACATTAAATGTTACCTTGCTTGTGTGATTGAATTTCTACTTTTCCTATTATGTTCAGTACTTCATGATATTAGTCTGTCAGTTTATGATGTAGTGCTTTATCTTGATCATTCATTCTTAAAGTGCTCATGGAATTTGAAGATAGAGAAGAATCTAGTGGTTCCCATGGATGCTCTTTAACATAAGGGTCATGTTCGCACCCCCACCCTCTTCTCAAGGGGGTAGAAATGCGAGTCAGCAAAATTCTTTTAAAATTGATTTTTGAGGAAAAATTTTCAAGAGAAAGGCATCCGCCCATCGGTACGAGGTTCAACCGTTCCTGCCTCCTTTAACAGGGTTAATTGGACTAAGGACTAAGATCATTTGGATCATGTAAAGGTTATTGATGCAAATCCTATATGCTTGTGCATTGAAGTTTTATATTCAAGAAGCAAAACTCATTTTGAATAGGTGATTTGAACTCATTTTGAAGATTGGAGGATTTTCAAATTGGTTCAAAACCTTTGTTTTTGTACCATTCGATTTGAAATACATAATCTTGAGGATTTTGAAGATTGAAATTGTGTTCTTTGTTGTGAACTCTTGATGATTCATGTGTTGAAATTATGATCAACTTTTGGAAAATAGCTAAGTTTCCTTAGCAAAGGAAATTGATTTTTGAATACTTCTTTTGCCAAATCATGTGATTTGGTTTGGTAGAGTTCATTCTCTTTGTAAAACATAGGTTCCAACTTGTTAGAAAACATGTTGTTTTCCAAACACACTTTGGCCAAGATTAAGAATGCATTGCTTGTATTTTCTTTTGAAGTTAAGAGAAGTTTACAAATTCTTGTTGCAATATGACTTGGTCACTTTTTGCAACTCAAAATGGTATCAAGCTAGTTGTTTTGAAAGGGGCGTGGCCTTGGGGCCTTTTCCAAAATGTGATACATAGGTTCATCTTTAAGGAAAACTGACATATGCATGCATTATGCATTAACATGTACATTTAATCGTATGTTTTCCCTAGCTGAACATCATTCCCAGCCATCAAATGAAATAAACCCTCCCACGAATTGCAGAAATTAAAATGAACTAGCAAGAAGCTAAAATAGATGAAAAATTGGTTAAAATCACCTACCATGCGGTCGGTCTTGATCTTCGTCTTCACTTGCTTTCTAAATCGAGCAATCCTAAGCAAGAATCCAAACGTAGATTCCAGCTTAGCGAAACTAGAAAAATAATAGCTTGCTTGCTGGAATTTGGGGTAGAAAAGAAGAGAGCTTCTCTCCACGAAAATCCTAAGTAAGGGTTCACTTAAGCACCCAAACTTAGCAAACTCGATAGAGAGAATGAAGAAGAAAATGAGAGAAAAGGGAAAAGAAAGCTTGGACGAATCTTCTTGCTCCTCATTGGCTTCTTTCTCCAAGCTCCTCGGCTGCAACACTTGATGGAATACCTCAAATTTTTGTCCTCCTCTTGGTGGCCAAGGGGAGGTCTATATAGAGGAGGAGGTGGGTTCAACCACCTCCATAAATTTGCCTTGGAAGATTAATCTAGGCTTAGGGAGATGAAAAATGGATTAAATGAATTCTAATGACTCTATTTACTCATTCTTATCTCAATTACACGAGCTAGGTGAGCTGGGTTAGGTTTGGTCAACTTGGTTCAGACCTAGCTGATCAACTTTGACCAAAAATTTGGATGAAAATGCCCTTGCATAGGGATTTTCCTTATTTTGTGCTTTTTTTTTTCTTAGTTTGGAATCGAGCTTGTTAGGTTAAAACCTAGTTTCTAAGCTCCAAATGCCATTAAAATATGATAATTCAATTTAAATTTGAATAAAATTTGAAAATTCTATCAAATTTGGATCGAAAAGGGTATTTTTATCCATAATTTGATTGAAGATGGATTTCAACTGAATCAAACTTTCGTTTGAAAAATTGAATTTTAATTTGGCATTTGATTTATCTATTTAACAAATCCAAATGTTTATTTGCCTTTCATAAGCCAATTTAGGCTCTGTAATCTCAATTTGATCATAGAGGGGCAAAATTGTCCACATTGGTCTATTTTGACCAATTGACCAAAGTCAAAGCTCAATTGCGAGTAGTTTGACTTTGTTTGAGGTAATTTGATAAATTTGAGCTAAGAAAGATCTTAATTGAGCTGAATTGTACTTTAACTGAGTTTAGTCAAAGTGGGTTTGGTTCGGTCAAAGTCTATTTTCGTCCATTAATTGGATCGTGAGACCGACCAACTTTTTGACCAAGCTGAGCTCATGTTGACTGAGCCTAGCTAAGATTTGGGTGCACTAGGGTCGAACCTACTTGAATTAAGTGGGTTTGACCAGCCTAGTTATTGCTTTTCGAAGATTGAAAACTCTTTAAAGAGGACCTAGTTAAAGAAGAGAGAGATGCATAAATGTTTCTCTTTTCTTAGGTTTTTACTTATGATATCATTCATTTCTCCTTGAAAATGATTTTTTAAAATTAATTGGGAGAATAAATGGGGTTGTAATCCTGCATTGGGATTCATGTCATGGGTTAAATTCATGATTCGAATCCAAATTGCGTTTAGGTTTGAAATTGGCTTTGAAATTGCAAAATTTCACAATTCTTTTGTCAAATTTTCACATTGCTTCAATTTTGATGTGAAAAAATTTGGGTTGTTAACAGGTCATCTCTTCAACAAAGAATTATTGGGAATCATGTACTCTTAATAATGTTTTGTTGAATGGTATGAACTACTTGAATTAGTTGTAAGGTGCAACTTTGTATCTTAGTAGAAAATAAAAAACAACATATTTTAATGGAAGAAAACCCAAGCCTCCTCCAAATGATCCTAATTATGAAGAGTGCGAGTCTAGGATGCTGCTAAGGAAACCTTTAGAAAGGAAATATGACATTGATGAGGACATTTGCATTATTAAAGGGAAATGGAATGAGATGGACATATATTGTCTTAATACAACTTATTTGGGTCACCTAAAAATACAACGTAAATGAGAAAGAATTTTTCAGATTTCATATGGCTTGGAGATGATTAAGTCAGTCTAACATTCACATTCTTATGACTTCAAATTTGCTTTCTCTTGGTGCTATTTGTAACAGTCTTTTGTCAAATGAAAGGTGAAGAAAACCACAAATTTAGTGAGGTTGATGACAAAACTCCCATTGACACCAATGAAGAGGTAATTTTTTACAGCTAATTATGATCAAAGAATTGAATCAATAGTCAAAATGCACTTACAATAAGGAAATTGCTAAACTCAAGATTGTTGCTGAAAGTTGAATGGGTAGTAAAGTAAATGTTGTCATGATAAAAGCAATAGCTGACATGATGATGATCTTCCAAATGAGGTGAGCAACCTACCAAGACTAAACATAGTTGATCACCAAAATAGTTCTGATGCTTTAGAGAAGATAACTGAGCTTCTTCACAATATTCAGAAGACCACATGCATGGCTGCATCTACATCAACTACTTCAGATGTTACCAAACTAGGTATGGAAAAAATATCTTAGAATGCTTTACATTCAACATATTGGGCGGTTGATTCGGGTACAATGGATCATATGGTGCACTTGCCAACAACCTATATGATTTTCATGCAAAAAATATTTTAGGTCCTATTTGTACTTGAAATGGGTTCCTATATTTCTTTAGAAGGCTGGCTCAAGTTATGTTGTTTCACTCGGGCTGCTGACATCTTGCTTTACAATTGCTATCCTTGAGCTCAAGTCTTTATTATGTAGCTAAGATAACAAAGGAATTGGATTGTCATGTGGACCTTGCTCCTATTATTGTTGTGTTTTGGATGTTATATATCACGAAGAAGTTATTTGCTGATGGTGCTTTTCTTCACATGGTCCACAAAGTTACTTGTAAGTGCAGTGTGTTGGTGGTTGTTGGGAGAAGAGTTCCTGGTGGCAGAATCGATTAATGGGCCCTACAAGTGGCCACACCTTGATTTTCTATTTCCTTTTTGCATTTTGACAATAAAGCTTGTGATATTTTGTCAATATGGAAGATTAGGTAGACCTAAGTTTGACTATTTTGAGTGTGTCTCATACACCCTTTGCTCTTGTTCACACCAACATATTGGGACTTGTTTGTGGACAATTATTTCTAATAACATTCAGAACTAATTGTTGAAGCTCAAAGATGAGGTTTATTTTTATAATTTCAACGTTTTTATGGTTCAAACCATTTTGAGACTAAAATTCAATTCTTAAGATTGGACAATGGTATGAGAATAAAAGTTGTTGTCTACTTAAATTTGCTCGGTCACTATTGTTTCAATCAAATATTCCTAAAAGCTTTTGGACCAAAGCCATTTCTACTACTTACCAATTAATTGAATGACCAGTCCAAGGTTAACAGATGTGGTGGCAGCGGAGGCTGTTCTTGGCAAAAAAATCAGTCTTGATCATCTTCAATGTAGCTGGTTGTATTATACACATATGGATTGCAACCCATAAGCATGTCAGATGGAGTCCAATAGCATTTAATGTTATTGTTATAATGAAGTTTAGGAAGTACCTTCCAAGGGAAGAGTATTCAGCCAAATGTTGACATTGTGGACACTTTCCTTCATCTTGTGCAGTTTAATGTGAAACGAAAGATGTCACTATGAGCTGGATGGCCCCTCTTTAGGCTCTCGTATTATATTACTTACAGTGCTTCTAGATATCTCATGGATAAATACATTTATTGTTATCATGTCTCCTATAAACATGCATTTTTTGTAAAAAGATGTTTATAAATTTCATGAGCTGCACCTTATAACGCAGGCATAAAAACTTTAGTTGAGACATGTTATGGATGAATAACTTGAGGCACTACGAAAAAAATCAAAGCTAGGATGTATGAAAATATTGATAGGTACAAGGCTTTATTTCTCACAAAAGGATTGCTCAAGATTTCGGAGTGGAATATGATCATGAAAGATACATTCTAGTGGTCAAGACAAATAAATTAAGAGCCATTTTATCTATTGCCTATAATTTTGAGTCGAGTGTCTCAATATCAACAATGTAGTTCTCCAAGATTAACTAATTGAAGGAGTCTACATGGAATCGATATTTAGTCCCCCTAACACAAAAAAAGGTCTAGTTTGTACACTTAAAAAAGGACGTCTACGGCCTTAAACTATCTTCAATAGCTTAATATGCTAAAGTAAGTTGGGCCTTTTGAAAGTTAGCGATTTGTAAGTGTCTGTCAGGAAATATAATATTTGTGAAAATCAATGGCAAAAACATAATTTTTTCATTTATTTATCTTGATGACTTGGTTACTATAAGTATTAACTTGGATGGGTTGAAAGATTGAAAATACCTGCGACATTTGATATAAAGCATCTTGGCCAATTGAAAATACCTGGGGGGCTCTTGACCACATGGGTTAGGTGGGGTCTACACGTGTGTCCCACGTAGCATTCTAGACTGAATTAGATCCAATTCTTGGATCTAATTTAAAATTTGAATTTTGTAATTGGATTTGGATTTCAAATGACATCTGTAATTGGATTTGGATGTCAGATGACATCTGTAATTGGATTTGGGTGTCAAATGACATCTGTAATTGGATTTGGATATCAAATCCCAATGTGAACATTGGGATTCATGTCACGGTTTAAATTCGTGATTCGAATCCAAATTGCGTTTAGGTTCGAAATTGGCTTTGAAATTGCAAAATTTCACAATTCTTTTGTGAAATTTTCACATTGCTTCAATTTTGATGTGGAAAAATTTGGGGTGTTAACTGATGCTCCTCTTTGCTGTTAAGCAAGTTGAAGAATTTGCTTAATAGCAAAGATTTACGCATCAAATTTTTGCAAATGGAAATTGAAAAATCCATTTTTCAAGTGTTGTTGAACCATCCTCACTCGAGGGGAAATGATAGGCGTAGACCTGAAATAAAATGATTTTCCTCTATCTCACTGGAGACTTCTTAGAGGAATTAATGTTGGTTGAAAAATTTTGCAATTGTGAAAGTTTTTTCATTTGATGCTTGGAGAACTTAGCTCTTGATGCCTTCTATACCATTGGCAAGTGCTTTTTCCCTGTTCTTTTTTTTTTGTTTGCTTTGTTTTTCACTTTTTGGCTTTATCGTTTGAATTTTGATTTTCTTTTTGAGCCACCCTTCACTCTTGGGGGAAATTCCTCAGCACCCCAAAAGCTACTACGGAGTTCCACCGCTTTGGTGGTTTTGTGTAGTTTGCTTTGTGCAATATCAAGTCTTTTGGGGATTTCTTCTGAACCCTTGTAGCAAGCTTTGGGCCGGTAACTCCTAGACCAGTTGACCTTAGGGTACCAAGTGTAGAATACTCCTCGGACATACTTGCTCAAATTCAGAAGGCTTTAGGAGACTTAATATAAGCAAAATGTTCATGGATTGCTTTTTAGCTTCACAGTGTAAGCATAGGTCATATGCCCACCCGCTCCTGCAGAGCTTTGAACCAGAGGAACAACTACACTCACCTCGAGCTCATCGCTCAACTCATTTTGCTTGATAGTTTTTTCTTGCATCTTGCCAAGGTCTTTTGGGTCACAAGGGCCTTTTCTTGTGGCATCTCATGCTAGACCTTTACAAGTGCCACTTGTCGGGACCAATGTTAATTTCTATACATTAATCCCTCAATTTCATTGAAATTTTTTGTATATTTCAAGTCAATGCCCCTGTTGTTGTCCTTAAGACATGGGCTGAGTTTGAAAATTTTGAAAATTTTAATGCATTTTTTAAACTTTCTCTAAGGGATACTATGCCTCTTAGTTGTTTTGAAAATTGATAAGAACATGTACAATTGTTTTGAAATTTTTGAATTGCAAATTCAAGTATAGAATTTCTTGAGATGCAAAGCATTAATTGGATCGGGGATTTTGACCCCATCGATGTCAATCAGCCGATAAGAATTGTGAGGTAAAACCTCTTTGACGACATATGGTCCTTCCCAGTTTGGCGCCCATTTTCCTTTGGGTCTACTCCTGAGTGAAACTATGGATCTTAAAACAAGATCATTTACCTGAAATTTTCTTTCAATGACAGATTTGGCATAATGTCGGGCGACTCTCTTGCGATAGACTTCAGCATGCTCTGCCGCTTGTAGTCTTTTCTGATCTAAGAGGTCTAATTGACCAAGTCTCTTTTTGATACTTGCTAAATGGGAGTTCAATGAGAGCAGCAAATTTCATTGCTGGTTTTTGGACATGTAATGGAAGGACAATTTCCGTTCCGTATACCAACTCTGCTGGTGTAGCATTAGTGGGTGTCTGAATTGTGGTTTGATACACCCAAAGTGCATTGTGCATTTTCTTGTGCCAATCTTGGCCTGTTTCAACAGTCCTTTCTAAGACACGAATCAAAATTTTGTTGGTTGCTTCTGCCTGACCATTACCTTGAGGGTAATATGGGGCGGAAAAGTGATGTTGTATCTTATGTTTGTGACAGAGGTTGTGCACCTTCTCATTTTTAAAATGAGTACCGTTGTCAGAAACGATATCGTGCGGGATGCCGAATCTACACAAAAGGTTTTTGTGAATGAAGGACACGACATGTCGTCCTTCGACTATTTTTAAAGTGATTGCTTTCACCCATTTGGTGAAATAGTCTGTAGCTGCAAGAAAATACCTATGTCCATTTGAGGTAGGTGGATTGATTGGACCGACCACGTCGAAAGCCCACATAGAGAATGGCCGGGGTGAGCTGATTGAATAAAGGTATGGTACTGGAGCATGAATTGATGGTGCATGCAACTGACATTTGATCCATTTCTTGACAAATTGGTGCCAGTCTCTTTGCATTGTGGGCCAATAGTATTCTGCTCTGACTATTTATTTGATGAAAGTTTGATACCCTACATGTCCTCCACAAATTCCTTCATGAGCTTCTTGAATGACTTCTAGTGCCTCATTTGCATCGAGACATCGAGCATATTCTGTACTAAATCCCCTTCTGTATAGGATGTCTGCTAAAATGAAATATCTTGACGACATATACCTCAGGGCTCTTTGTTCCTTTCGAGACATTTCAGGTGGAAGTGTTCCTGTCCAGAGAAAATCTTTGATATTCTGATACCATGGTGTTTCTCTGCTTTCTGCTTGTAACACCTGTTCTGGTATGACAAAAAATGGTTGATCGAGTCTTCCGACTTCAAAAGATCTGATAGATTCTCTAGGTTTGAAGGCAATGGTTGAGCCTAAACTGGACAAACCATCTGCAATTGGATTAAATTCTCTTTCGACATGCAAGAGTTGATATTCCTCGAACTGTCTTAGGAGAGAAGTTGCTAACTCTTGATATGTGATCAATTTCTAATATTTGACTTGCCAATCTCCATTGACCTAACTAACAACTACGAGAGAATCTCCAAAAATTCAAACTCTCTGCACTTCAAATTTGAGCAGCATTTTGAGTCCTTGGATTGGGGCCTCGTACTCTGCCATATTATGCGTGTAGGAGAAATTCAATTTGAGGGAGTAAGGAATCATTTCCCTTTTCGGTGTAATGAAAAGTATCCCAATGCCTGCCCCAGCTGTGCTTTTAGATCCATCTGGGAAGTCATCCTTTGTTCTAATTTCTTCAAATAGAGGAAAATCTATCAATTGATCTGCAATAGCTTGACCCTTGATTGATTTTTGTGACACATATTCTAAATCATATTGCATCAACATAACTTGCCACTTGGCTGTCATTCCATTCAGAAATGGTTGTTCGAGGATATACTTGAGTGGATTAAGTTTGGATAAAATTTTAACTGCACATGCCAATAGGTAATACCTTAATTTTTGACACATCCATACCAAGGCTAAAAAGGTTTTTTCCATGTGCGAGTAGTTCTTTTCATACTGCACAAATGCCTTACTGACGTAATAAATGGCATGTTCTATTCGACATCCTTTTTCATATTGAGCCAAAAATCCACCACAGGCTGAATCGTTAACTGTGATGTAAAGGAGTAGAGGTTTCCCCAGAATTGGAGGTTTTAAAATTGGTGGGCAAAGAAGATACTTCTTGATTTTTTCGAATGAGGCTTGACATTCATGTCCCCATTCAAATTTGACTCCTTTCCGTAGTAAATGGTTGAAGGTTCACATCTCATGGCAAGATTAGATATAAACCTTCTGATTGAGTGAACTCTGCCTTGCAAGCTGCGTAGCTCCTTAAGATTTGTTGGTGATGATCGCCTTTACTTTGGAAGGATCCATCTCGATTCCCTTTTTGCTGACCATAAATCCCAAAAGCTTACCGGATTCCACACCATGATTCCCTTTTTGTTGGTTGAAGGGTTCTCCCTTGTTTTTGACTTAATTAGTAGATCATCCACATATGCATCCATGATTTGATGCATTTGATCATGAAAATTAGCTGCCATAGCCCTTTGATATGTTGCCCCAGCGTTCTTCAGACCAAACGGCATTACTGTATAGTAGAAGATACCCCATGGGGTTGTAAATGATGTTTTGGCTTGATCTTGAGCAGCCAGCTTAATTTGGTTATAGCCAGAATATTCATCCATAAAGGAGAACATAACGTGGCCTGCGGTACTGTCTACCAACAAGTCAATGTTTGGAAGTGGATAGTCATCCTTTGGTGTGGCTTTATTCAACTCTCTAAAGTCGATGCAGAGTCGAATTTTGCCATTTTTCTTTGGGAGTATCATGATGTTTGCTAACCATTCTGGATAGTCAATTGTTCGGATGAACCCTGCCTTTAGTAGGTCTTCTAGGCCTTCCTTAACTTGCCCCTCAAGACGAGGGTCTAGTTTCCTCAACTTTTGTTTGATTGGCTTGCATTCTGGTTTCAATGGTAGTTGATGCTCGACTAATTTTGTATCCTGACATGTCCTCATAAGTCCATGCAAGGGCTTCTTGATGCTCTTTGAGGAAGTCTATCAACTCTTTTCTTTCCTCTGCTGAGAGACTTGTTCCAATTTGCAAAATCTTTGGACTCTCTTTCGTGCCAATATTAATTTCCTCAATCGGATAATTAATTAAAGGTGATGGTTGATCTTGCTTTCTTATTTGGATGAACTCTGGACATTCTGCCTCAGCGAGTTCTGGATTTATCTCCCTAAAAGCTTTTGATGTTTGATCCTCAGATGCCATCATTGCGGGAAGAAAAATTGAAAATGGCAAGATTTGAATTGATGAGAGATCATTTGCATAGATGATCAATTTTGATTGCATATTGAAAGAAAGATGAGATTGACAAGACTCGACAAAGTTCAACACAACTTGACAAAATTTGGCTGAACCATAGTGAACTAGATATGATGATCTAGGACAAAAGGATAGATGGGCGGACTTCATACCACCATTTTACATATTCAGGACCCATTTCCGGACCAAAGACAAGATACAAGTGAGCAAATGATTCCCAACGTTGTTGGGCATAAGTGTATATCACGGACCACTCTTCGGTATCTAGTTCACACTCTATGATGACTCCTTCTGACTCAATTGGATATGATTTCCTCTGACGCAGTGAGAATTGTCTGAGACAGCGCTCTGGATGATATTCAACTATAAAGAATGGTCCCAATAGAAGACTTCCTCTGACTAGGTTGTAGGTGTATCTTGACTTGATGACTTCTCAATCAAAGAAGTCCCAAATGATGGTGGAGTCATCCATTTCTTCCATCTTCCTATGGTAGTGCTCCATACTCGATAACTAGCCGTCGGTATTCTGAAAATGACATGATTGTGGTCCCACGTGTTTGTAGAACCAAGCTTGCAGTGCGAAGACACATCCTTCTATCCAGTCTGTGTTCCCAATTGAAAATTTGGTCAGTCCTCTGTAAAGGAATGCCAAGGCTGCCATTGCTACGGATATTTGATGGACTTGGACATGCCCCCATTTTCTGAAGAGGCGAGTTGTGTGGAAATCCATTATGTGTTCTTCATTGTTGAAGAAGATAAGACCCGTGGTACAAGTCACCATGGAGTTTTTGTACTTGTCTGTAACACTTCTAGATAGTGATGCAGGGTTGACAAATTGAGAATATGTTTCACCAAGTTCTTGTAGATGAAGATATTGATGTCCATCTTTCTCTAGGAAAGGCCAACTCTGTTTCCCTGTGAGTTTACGAATCACTTCTAGAGTTTTGACTTGACCTTGGTTTACAAGGAACTGGTCTTCAATTGGTCCTCTTGGGTCACCTTTTGGTTCTGGCAAACCCATAATGCTGGAGAACTCATCAAGAGTGATTGTCATTTCACCCCATGGAAACCAGAGTGTGTTGGTCCTTGGGTTCCATCTTTCGGCAACTACATGGACTAAACTGCCATTGATAGGTTGCATGGCAAGGCTGATTGCTTCTTCGAGACCGCATTCTTCTAAGTGGTCTGGAAACATACACTGAAAAGTTGGGTACCATGAAAGATACCACTGAGGTAGATAGACTCCACTTCGGATGATGCGAAGTCCAGATCGACCTTGACACGACCCGAATAGGATGTGGTCATATGGAAAAATGCTTTCTGAGTCCATCTAGACAAGAGAAGGTATTAGACTTTGACCCAATAGAGACTCGAGAAGAGTTTTGACATTGGGTTTGGACATGGACTTAGATGCAAAGTAAAACATCATATGCATCCAAATAAGCAATTAACGAAAAATTGATAATGCATTCCCTAGGACTCTTGCCTATATGCATTGTTTTGAAAATTGGCCTTAGAACCTATGGAGAATAAATGGGAAAATTGTTCTTGATTAGTTGAAAATTTAAGGTATGCCTATATACCAAATTTATGGTACCGGCATAGACTCCTCCAAGGGTTTTCTAGATTTGGGCTCTCCAATTCTCCTTGTTCACCCATCGATATACCGGGACTATTGTCCTTTTTGGTACTAATGGGGGGACTTCTCAGTCCAATTGGGTGGTCCAGTTGTAAGGCTATATCTTGGACTAATGTCCTAGAAATAGCCCAACAACATGATGACCGGGATATGATATAGGTAAGGATTTGTTTTTCAAAATTCATGAGAAGATGCAAAATAGATGGCTCTATTGCATACATTCCTAAGAGATAGATTTGAAAATTTGAGAGCATACATGGGCTGCATATAATCCCTAAATTGAGGAGGGGTAGGATAAATTGAAATGAAAGAGGTTCATTGAATTTCCTCAATGTACACTACATGATGCCGGTGTACATGTTTATGAACAAAATTTTTGTGCAATTGATATCCAGCATTGTGAAATAACTTGTATATGATCCAAATAGGTCCTTAGACAAACAATGACAGGTCCTACCGGGCATGCCATCTGCTCGCAACCCCACCCTCTTCTCAAGGGTGGTCAAAATGCGAGTCAGCAAAATTCTTTTAAGATTGAGGTTTTGAGGAAAAATTTTCAAGAGAAAGGGATCCGCCCATCGGTACGAGGTCCAACCATTCCTGCCGCCTTTAACAGGGTAATTGGACCAAGGACTAAGATCATGTGGATCATGTGGATCATGTACAAGTTATTGATGCAAATCCTATATGCTTGTGCATTGAGGTTTTGGATTCAAGAATCAAAATTCATTTTGAATAGGTGATTTGAACTCATTTTGAAGATTGGAGGATTTTCAAATTGGTTCAAAACCTTTGTTTTTGTGCCATTCGATTTGAAATACATAATCTTGAGGATTTTGAAGATTGAAATTGAGTTCTTTGTTGTGAACTCTTGATGATTCATGAGTTGAAATTATGATCAACTTTTGGAAAATAGCTAAGTTTCCTTAGCAAAGGAAATTGATTTTTGAATGCTTCTTTTGCCAAATCATGTGATTTGGTTTGGTAGAGTTCATTCTCTTTGTAAAACATAGGTTCCAAATTGTTAGAAAACATGTTGTTTTCCAAACACACTTTGGCCAAGATTAAGAATGCATTGCTTGTATTTTCTTTTGAAGTTAAGAGAAGTTTACAAATTCTTGTTGCAATATGACTTAGTCACTTTCTGCAACTCAAATTTGAATCACTTAACTTCTTGAGAATGTGCTTGTGGTGCCATTGATTTTGGGTGAAAGTGAATACATGAAATGAGAAGGGAAACTATATGAAACATTCATTCTTATCTCTCTCATAATCCCTCAAGATTCATTCACATGAAACATACATTCTTCACTCTCTCATAATCTCTCAAAGTTCATTCATATGAAGCATACATCTTATGCATGGAGATTGATTTTAGTTAATATATGGGACTTTCTCTACATGTGCTTATTATAAGATTAAGCATATGAATTAGAGATGTTGTCCATAAGCTTGAGCAATGGATGAAAAACTCAAAACAATTAAGAATTAATCAAATGAGAATGAAATCAAACTTTAAAATATGAAGGAAACATGGACATCATCCTTTTTCCTCAAAATCATCTAAAAAATCGGATTTAAATGGATTAAAATTAAAATATTTCTTGAAAAATTGATGAAGTTCAGTTTTACTCCATGTGAATTAAACATCCAAGTTGGCAAAATCATGTGCCATATGTTCTCATTCACGTCATGGAGTTTTAAGAATCTTTCTTTCTCTTCAAAATCAAACGAAAATTCAGATTCTTATCCTAGAAGATCCATTCATTTCTTGGACTGTTAAAACACTTTGCCTCTTGTTCTTTAAGGGATACAAGATTAGGATTTTTGAAGTATGATCTTACATCATTTTTGAAACTCAATCGATCACATGTAAGCCTGAAAATTGGTAAATAAAATCAGAAATTTTTAAAATGCTTTTTAAAGAGCCAATTAAGTAGGGCTAGAACCTTTTATTGTTCTTCAAAACATAGCCACTTTGTGGCAGAAAATCAAAATTCGAAATATATTATGGCCTGATTTCAACAACTTACATGCATCTTACGTATGGATTGCTGAAATTAAGCAAATTTTAAAATGAAAATGACAATGATTTCATTGCCTTGTACTACGAAAATCAACACAATGATGCCCTTTCTTAAAACCAGTTTGGAAACATGTTCCAACTTGATTTTAAAAGGGAAAAATAAATTTTAATAAGTGATTTGTACGTGTATATATATATATATATATATATATATATATATATATATATATATATATACGTCTCCTACTCTTCAAAATAAAATTTTATCAAGGGTCCACATGGCTCATGAATCATGACGATTCATGGCTGGATTCTTTTACAAAGGAAGATTGAAAACTTGTTTCAAATCTCCTCTAATGACTTTGAATAAGAAGGAAAATAAAACAATGCTTATGCTTATTCATCCATCATTTCGCCATGCAAGGGTGGTTCACATTCATGAGAATGTATGCATCGCTAATAGGCATTTCCATCATATATGTTGCAGCCAAATCACTCTCTCACCGTGGGATTCTCTCATGGTAGGGAGTTCAAAATGGTATCATGCTAGTTGTTTTGAAAGGGGTGTGGCCTTGGGGCCTTTTTCAAAATGTGATACATAGGTTCATCTTTAAGGAAAACCGACATATGCATGCATTATGCATTAACATGTACATTTAATCGTATGTTTTCCCTAGCTGGACATCATTCCTAGCCATCAAATGAAAATAAACCCTCCCACAAATTGCTGAAATTAAAATGAACTAGCAAGAAGCTAAAATAGATGAAAAATTGGTTAAAATCACCTACCTTGCGGTCGGTCTTATATGGCTTGGAGATGATTAAGTGAGTCTAACATTCACATTCTTATGACTTCAAATTTGCTTTCTCTTGGTGCTATTTGTAACAGTCTTTTGCCAAATGAACGGTGAAGAAAACCACAAATTTAGTGAGGTTGATGACAAAACTCCCATTGACACCAATGAAGAGGTAATTTTTTACAGCTAATTATGATCAAAGAATTGAATCAATAGTCAAAATGCACTTACAATAAGGAAATTGCTAAACTCAAGATTGTTGCTGAAAGTTGAAGTAAATGTTGTCATGATAAAAGCAATAGTTGACATGATGATGATCTTCCAAATGAGGTGAGCAACCTACCCAGACTAAACATAGTTGATCATCAAAATAGTTCTGATGCTTTAGAGAAGATAAATGAGCTTCTTCACAATATTCAGAAGACCACATGCATGGCTGCATCTACATCAACTACTTCAGATGTTACCAAACTAGGTATGGAAAAAATATCTTAGAATGCTTTACATTCAACATATTGGGCGGTTGATTCGGGTACAATGGATCATATGGTGCACTTGCCAACAACCTATATGATTTTCATGCAAAAAATATTTTAG
>JAANDH010000425.1:94711-114358 GCA_011799765.1 Nymphaea thermarum
TCCTATAAACATGCATTTTTTGTAAAAAGATGTTTATAAATTTCATGAGCTGCACCTTATAACGCAGGCATAAAAACTTTAGTTGAGACATGTTATGGATGAATAACTTGAGGCACTACGAAAAAAATCAAAGCTAGGATGTATGAAAATATTGATAGGTACAAGGCTTTATTTCTCACAAAAGGATTGCTCAAGATTTTGGAGTGGAATATGATAATGAAAGATACATTCCAGTGGTGAAGAAAAATAAATTAAGAGCCATTTTATCTATTGCCTATAATTTCGAGTCGAGTGTCTCAATATCAATAATGTAGTTCTCCAAGATTAACTAATTGAAGGAGTCTACACAGAATCAATATTTAGTCACCCTAACACAAAAAAAGGTCTAGTTTGTACACTTAAGAAAGGACGTCTACAGCCTTAAACTATCTTCAATAGCTTGATATGCTAAACTAAGTTGGGCCTTTTGAAAGCTAGCGATTTGAAAGTGTCAGTCAGGAAATATAATATTTGTGAAAATCAATGGCAAAAACATAATTTTTGCACTTATTTATCTTGATGACTTGGTTACTATAAGTATTAACTAGGATGGGTTGAAAGATTGAAAATACCTGTGACATTTGATAGAAAGGATCTTGGCCAGTTGAATACTACAACTAGTGAAAAAGATTGCTAAATACTACAAAGGACCATGCTTGAGTCAAAAAGGTATGCTTTTGACCGAAAAGGGAAACTCCTCTTTAAATTCAAAGGTAGACCTAATGGTGGGCAAAGGGACATTTCAAAGGTTAGTGAGAAAACTGATATACCTTATTATTACTTGCACTGATATTACAAATTTGATGAGCATATGCATGAATAAGCCTTGGAAATGTCATAAAAATATTGTGGAAACACCAAAATTGAATGATATTGTGATGCTGATTGGGCAATTCAGGATATTAATGGTTGGAAATTTAGTGGTATAGAAAAGTAAGAACCAAGGAGTCTTCGCATGCTAAAGTGTATAGAGATATGTGATATTTAATCATCTAATATGGGTAAGAAGTGTACTCAGTCTGTTGGGGTTTGAGATTCAAGATGCTTTGTTCTTCATTGAAACAATAAAGCCGTTAGTAAATCATTGTCAATTATGTATTTCATAAAAGAACTAAACATGTAAAAAAAGTTGCAGCCCTCACATCATGGCCAGAAAAAATATTAAAGATGGATTTACAAAAGACACTTCAAGGACCCAGTTCCCTATTCAAGTCCCAGGTTGTTCCAATTTTCATTCCCCACTTGAGGGAAAGTTTTTGAAGCAAAAGAAGGCATGTTGTTTGAGGTATCCTGGGATCATGAGAAGATTTAATTGCTACTGGTGTTGTTTCTAGTCTAGGTTGGAGATTCTAGTTACTATATTTTTTTTTTGTGTAGTTGCTATATTGTAGATTATATATTTGGTGATTGATGCTAATATATTTGGTGACATATAATTGACTATGCATGATATATATGTTTCCTGTGATAGCCTGGGCTTTCTATGTTTTTTAGAGTGAATGGAAACTGATCTTGAGAGTTCCTCCCCTTGGATGTGGACCCACAAAGATCAAATTAACCACTTCAAACACTATCTTGCTTGTGTGTGATGGTTCTCTACTTTTTCAGCTGCACTAAAAACTTCACTCTCTTTTTCTCTAACCCTTCCCTTGAAAAATCACTTTATAGGAAAGAGATCACTAGGCTCGTTTGCAGAATAATCATGATTTGCCATCTTAAGCGCTAATCCAGCAATGGCTGAGGATGACTTACATGTAAGGCTCAGTCACATTTATCATATAGTAAGACATGAGAGTTCATGAGAAATCAGAATGCATGCACTGGGAAATCTTCTTAACAAAGCAGTAGAAATATGGAGTTAACCACACCGTGAACTCATCGAGACAGGAAGAGCAAGCGATGGCACGTGGTTAAAGAAAACGACTGAGATAGGAGTTGATGTCCACATGGTTAACCTCAGGATGGAGTGATGTAGCTTCATTGTCATGGCTGATGGGGAAGGACATCATAACTCCTTCAAAGAAGAAGTGATAGAAAATGGAAAATGCAAATCTCATCTCCCACGGCGTTTGTAAGCAGGACTCGGTCACTGTCAAGGGCATGCAAGAATAAAACATGCAGATCACTATATTAAAATATAAAGTCATAATGGCATTTATCATTCATTTACTGGACAAAAATGTAGAAGTTAACCAAGGTCAGCTCTTAAAAGTCGGCCTAAGCAATGCAGAGATGAATATACTATTAAAATTTCCCCCGTAGGGGACCTCATCATCAGCCCTACCACTGTCATACAAGAAAAAAAATTTTATCTTTCATTAATTGATCATGGGCATGGCAAGGAATGTATAAGAAGTGAGCTGAGCTCGAGCTTAGCCAGCTCCAGATCAGCTCGAGTCACATATTACTTGGCTTGACCTCAACTCGTTCTATCGCGATTCATATATATTTTTTCTTTAAATGAAAATGAAAAGCACAAAACAAGGTGTTAAAATTTTTCAAAGATTACCGATATACTGCTGAAGATTAATAAACAGGGAAGACACGAGCTGGGTTGAGTTTAAACAAGTCAAGCTCATGTAACTCAAACTCGACTCATTCATAACTCAGGTGATAACTCAAGCTTGAGCTTAACTTGTTTATTAAATAAGTCAAGCTCAAGTAGGGCACATACAGGTGAGTAACAGTAGATTTTGAGAAAGCTCGGCTCATTGTATATCCCTAGACATGGGTACATATGTTCTGTCAATCCAATTCTCTTTCCTACTTTTGTGTCCTGTCACTAACAACCCATTTCAGAAAATCTCTCTCTCTATCTCCCCATAGCTGATTATATAATTGAAAGGTTTTGTGTCGATCATGAAAATATGTTTTTAAGAGCTTAACGGAGTTAGGCTGGAGCTCCAGTATGGTCTATGGAGTTAATGCTGTCCTCTCTCCCCTTTCAACTCACTTGTATAGGTGAGAATGCAGGCCCAAGGACAACCAATTAAGTCGAGAAACAAAGGATTTTCATTTAAGCTAAAATGGAGCTTAATTTCATGGAGGAAAAGGATACTCTTTTGGGTGGCAGGCACCTATGGACTTGTAAACTTCAATAAATTTATAGTATATCAAAAACTTTTGAGATGGGAGGTTCCAGCCTCAAGGGGTATAACGTAGCTGGTCAGACTTGGGGCTTATAGGAATGCAGGTTTTTAGTTCAATTCATGTAGGCACGGTCCTATGTCTTCAGATGGTAGGGCTAGACATCCAAGTTGAAGGGTGCACTGCTGCCATCATTGATGATGACATAGCTAAGGACCCTGGAGGCAGGGAGAATGGAGGGAACTTTCGGCCTCATTCCTCTCACTCAGTCAGAAGAAGGAAGACACCAGATGCACCTATAAAAGGGGCCAGTTGGAAGACAATGATCGGGTAGTAAAGATGACGGGAATAGTCAATGAGGCCACTTGGCAAAGCAGTTTCATATGAGCAAAAAAAACATTAAAAATTTCTTTTTTTAGCAGTCTAATCAAAATGATGGACGACCAAAATACGATGTTCGTAGATGTCATAGTAGAGTTAGATTCACGGTTCAATTATATATATATTCAAGACGCACATTTCTCCAGCTGTCACATAGCTTAATGCACAATACATATGTGCGAAGCTGCAGTATACGGATGGCCGGAGAATGGTTTGGACGACTGGACCTAGCCTTGACTGCTGCGCAGCTATGCACATAAATCCAGAAAATGCATTACAAAAAACTTTTCTTCCGGATTTGAGATCCTTACCTTGTATCTTTTGAAGCCATTGCTGCTCGGTGATATGATCCTTCTGCAGGGTCTTACCGCTAAGTGCTTCCCACAAGTTGACAACCTCCATCTGAGATTTGATGTTTGATGGAGGTCGTACATAGATGGTGCGGTTAAGGTGCGCACATCATCCATGGCCTTCACCACGTACTTCCCGATGTCTTCCTCCCAAACCACTGTACATTGAAATTGGTGTTAAATTGTGTCAATAGCAAGACAGCCCTCAGAAGATGACTCCAAGAAACGCACTTTGAGTTTGAAATTCTTGACCTTCTACCAGTTGAATGCCATACTTCCAACTCCTTGGCTAAGTAAATAAGTTGATCCACCTATATCTATATACTGGGCAATGGCACATGCAGGCTGACAAAAGTTTTTATTTATAAATTGAAGGTGTGGTGATGTTTTTTTTTTCATTACACAGGTGCCCCTTAAAAATTAAAAACTATGTAACTAGGCCCCTTAACGAAATTTTGTAGCTCTGCCCATGTGAAACTTTCCTTCTTATTGCAAAATCTTAGATCTAGGTCTATCGTCAACAATGTAAAAAGTCAAGTTAGATTTGTTAATTTCAAGGTTCTAGGCAGTGGCGGAGCTAGAAAAAAATTTTGGAGGAGTACTCATTCACAAATTTCTATTTCCAAATTGGGACTATGTATATAACAAAACAAATATTGAAAAATGTCAATATAAAAATTGTGTCTCTGCCTCTGGTTATAGCCTTCTAGGTGATCCTTGATTCCCTTTTTGTTTGTGAATAAAACAAGCAAGCCATGAGAGAGAGAGAGAGAGAGAGAAAGAGAGTATATAATTCCTTCTGGGGCTTGTAAAATAACTAGAACAACTCCATGTTTTATACATTTTTTCATTTCATTGTCAGAATGTATCTCATAACACATTGCAACTCACCCGTTTGAGCTATGTCAACGGAAAGCAAAATTGATACTTCTTTTGCCAGCTAAAAAAAGTTAATCAAAGTTAGGCAGTTTTTTTTTTCCCTTAACGTTCATTTCATATATACGTAATGAAAACATATTTAAGTGGCAGTCGTAATACTTTCTAAAAGCAAAGCGTGTTTAGCTTGCCAAATTAAACTGGGCATTTGCATTATGATGTCTCTAGTTCATTTTGAGGTTTCATGTTCTTGAAACATAAGAAAGGAGTGGATCCTACGTGCAAAGCACGTGGAAATCTGATTGTTCAGTATTGATGCAGTTTCAGACCTTGTTAGCAAAATAAAATACTTAATAGGGTGGAATTTCTCCTGCTCACCTGAAAATGTCTCTTTCCCAAGTTGAATTTCTGCCTCCATTACCACTGGCGTAAAGAGTAAAGCCTAAAGGCGAGACCATCGAGTCAAGCCTTACAGCTGTGTTGACATTATGTGCCACTACGCCACCAATCCTAAGGCATTAATTGGAAGACTTAAATATTCTTATTTATGAACTTTTACCTTATTCATGATATTCATGTCAATACGTGTTTCTTTTTTCAGCTTGAGGTAAAATTCATTCCGAATTCTCGCGAGACTAAAGTTAAAACTGTATTGGTCCCGTTAATGTTTAAAGGTAAATTTCCTAATTAGGCGACATATTATTTCATGCGCCGTTGTTTGGAAAAGAAATATGACAGTTATTGTTCAAACAGCTGTTTCTTTTATGGTCGATAGCATCAAGTGTACTTAATAATTAGAAGTTGCATAGAAGAACTGCACTTTAAAAACACGTTTGAATAGTCTATCAAATTAACGCCCCTTTTAAAATGTCCTGTAAGGGATTATAGGACTTGAGATCAGGTGATATAAAACCCATTAAATTTATTGCAAATGTTAAAATTTTTTTAATAAAAAAATAAAAGATAAAAAGAATGTTGATGAACCCACACTCAAGTTTTAATGGAATAAGGAAAACACACTTAAGCTTTGATTTTTTAGCAAACGACTAAATAAATGGGATTCAAACTTAAGCTTGTTTATGTCATATCACCAAAATATAAGCTTCCTTTTGACAAAATATTGATACCAAATCTCAATTTAAGTTTAGTTTATCAGCAAAACCTCATCCCTTTATTTAAGTTCCTTTATCACTGAAACCTCATTCTTTTTTATCCAAATTAAAACATACAAGTTGAAATTGATCCTAAACGATCTTGCCAGCTATTTTTTTATTATGTCAAATAGGGAAAAACTAATTGTCGATCATTTTTTAAACATAAAAGAACAGGATACACCGATTATTGTGTCAGTCCACAGAGAGCCCAATTTCAGGAAATGACCAGAAGCACTAGGAACAGAATGCAAGCCGGTCATGCATAAACCCTTGGGCCAATTTTCTTGATTCTGGTGTTTTTTCAAGTAAATGAATGAGGTCTTATCTTACCTTTGTGATTTCCGTCGCCATAGATCTGCACTTTGGCCTTCGACGGCCAGAACCGGCCATAAGTACCCAGGCCAGACAGGAAGTAACCGGCAAGGCAGTGAGCAACCACGTAAGTGTGGGGGATCCCACTCTCCTCGACGGCTCGCCTCACCCTTCTTTTCTGCTCAAACAACACTGAACCAGGCGCGATGGAGTGCTCCATGAAATCTGGGTCGACTCCATATTCTGAAGGAAGAAATCTCTGCAACTCGAAACAGCAGGGATTTCATAAACGCAAGTCTGATCAACCACTTTAGTTTGCGATATTGGTCATCCCGAAATGCAATATGTAACAGGAATCGTGTTTTAGCATGCCACATTCTCTGTTTTCATGTGTTAAAAGGTGTCTAGAAGAAGATGATCTGAAAAAGTTTTGCACCATCCTCTGTTAATTAATCCCACAGGGCATCACAGTCGATTAGTTTAAACGGGAATGCTAATTTGATCAGTGGATCAAATTTGTAAAGAGATACTCTTCCAACTTAAAGATCTAATAGGCAAGATGAGTCCACCCAATTGGCAGAGCTAATTACAGTTGTCAACAAACGCATCTATGGTCTAAGCCAGAGAGATATCTAGGGAGAGAGAGAGAGAAAGACCTTGATGGTTCCAACTTGCTTCATGGCCCGGACGAGCTTGAGCTGCTGTTCAATTTGCTCTTTGGCGATGGCGGAGATGACGTAGTCGATCCCGGAGAGGAGGGAGACCAGAGATTCGTGGTCGTCCAGGGAGGCCTCCACCAGCGTAGCACCTGCTTGCTTATAGGAGAGGAGGAGTGGCAGCTTGTAAATGATGGCATGAGTGGTAGGGTCGGTGAGCAAGAAGGTCTGGTGCTTGGAAGAAGCCCGGCAGGCCTACAATCAGGACCTTGATTGAATCCATGGCCGTTGTATATCCCCTTCTTCTCACTGAAAGTGAGTTTCGTGCACACCCGGTGCGCTAAATATATATACACCAAAGGAGGAGTTGCGGTATTTTTGAAATTATTTAAAAATAAATGTCTTCTTTAGCTTTTTTAATTCTTTTCGTTTACTTTTTTCTATCCTTACACAAAGAACATTTTGGGCTGGTGAATAAATTTTTATGCACTAGGGTGCGCAGAAAGAGAGTTGCGTAAATAGCTCGGGCCTGTAATACATATACGCCCAGAAAATGGGAGGAAGTTGTGATATTTTAAAAATTATTTAAAAAATTATTTTTTAATCTTTTAATTTTTTTTTCTTACGAAAAACTTCTTTTTTCTGTTAACGGGGAAATCTGTTATGGAAAGAGGGGAACACTCGATAAATCTTCTACAGTCCAAAGAATATTGGAGAGATCAACGTCATCACGAGTTTCACTCGATAAAGATCAAGTTGCCTTCTCATAACGATTCTCTCATTAGGATGAGATGCCATCTCGAGAATCTCTCCATGGCTCTCATCTATCCTTATCCCCTGTCCTTCCCTTGTCTTTATAATGACGTGAATATGATTCAACAACTTGTAACAGAGTTGAGAAGTTAATAAAGCTCGTCCCTCTTTCCTCGTGGATGTAGGCAGTAAAAGCCGAACCACGTATGTTTCTTAACATGGTATCAGAGCATGGTTCGTCATTGAGAGGGAGCATTTCATAGTGTTGCAGAAAGATCAGGTCCACCTATTCCAAAATACCTCTGGCCAATCTAGTGGTGATTGTTCCAGAACAATCTCACTGTTCAGAGAATCATTGGAGAAGCCTTTTTGCCTGATTTGAGGCAACAGTTTCACAGTTTCCCCAATTTTTTTTTTCAAAATTGGGAATTCCATCGCCTGCAATTTTTTGACGGGAGAAGGAGCACCATCAGCTTCCCTCTGTCGCTGAAACAAGGGCAGATTGGGGCCTCTCTGCTGCTGAATCAGATTGGGTCCCCTTCGCCGTTGAATCAAAGGCACATCGGATCCTCCCTACTGCTGTCTGGAGGTCTCCTTCTTGGGCACCGTTATCTGCAGCAGCCCGTTTTTCCATCGAGCACTTGCTCTCTTCACCGACACCTCCCCCGCTTTCTCTCTACCCGGTGCTAGGTGTCGGTCGCCTGTTCCTCCGCCTTCAAGAAGGCGAGGTGAAGGTGTGGGCGTTTTTCGGTTTCATGCCAGTCGCGGCCCCCCCTCTGCTGCTGAAACAGAGGCATCTCGACGTGAAGAAGAGAGAGAGCAACCCAAACTGTCGAGCAAGAGTCCATCCAATTTCTAAAAATCTGAGAAACTCGTCCACCGATTTTCAGCAAAATTGGGAACACCAGGAGACAACAACAGCAAGAACGAGTGTTGCCTGCCTGTTAAGAAAACTGATCTTGACATCAAACTGCTGCTGAGTTGCCCTACTCCAGATCTTTCTTAACCATGGCAACAACACACCACCAAGAAAGCACCTGCAATTCAAAGAGTGGTTCATCCGACCAAGGTAATAACACTCAAAATTACTTCTCAACCTCTTACCGGCCCAAACTATCTAAGTTGGGCGAAGGCAGCCAGGCTGTTTTTAAGCAGCCGTTCAAAGATGGGATACATCAATGGTGACATCAAGCCACCAGAAAAGAATGATCCAAAATATCGTGAGTGGGAGAGTGAAAATGACATGGTTATGTCATGGCTCATTAATTCCCTGGATTCCACTATTGCTAATCTTATTCTCTATGTGGAAGCGGCAAAGGATATTTGGGACAACTTGAAAGAAATGTTTGGTGAGCAGAACAATCTCGCCCGCGTTTATGAAATTCAGAATGAGATCGCACAACTTACTATGGGAGATAAAGCTATTACTCTCTACCTCGGTCAAATGCGCAGTTTATATGATGAATTACTTCAGTACCGCCCAGCCACTTCTGATCCAGAAGTATATAAAAAAAGATTTGATGAAGACAAGATTTTTAAGGTTTTGGCAGGCCTCGGAAGAGAATATGAGACTCTACGCAGCCAGGTACTCAATTCCAACCCTCTTCCATCTTTTAATAGTGTGTGTCAAATGATACAACGTGAAGTGGCCCGAAGGAAAGTCATGAATGTCCCTCCAAAACTCGACGCCACTGACAACAACAGTGACAAGATGGTATGTTACTCAAAAGGCGACAACAGACAAAGCAACTTCAAATTGAGTGCTGAGAGCTTTAGTGGCCAAAGGAGTCGATCACGTCTAAAATGCACTCACTGTAAGAAAACTGGCCATACCCAGGAACGCTGCTGGGAGCTAGTTGGACGTCCTAGCAGAGAAAAATCTTCAAGGCCACCGGATCTTGCGAACTTTGTGACTAAAGACGATCTTGAAAATTTTTTTCAGAAATTTGCAAAGACTACCAATCTCATTACATCTCAACCTGTCGAGAACTCGAATGAAGGTAAGAACTGTGCTTTAATGACAATTTCTAAATGTTCACCTTGGGTGATTGATTCTGGAGCCACCGATCATGTAACCGGTGACTCAAGAAACTTAGATGAGATAGACAAAGGGCAAAAACAACGTATTTTTACTGCTGATGGGAGTTCGATTAGTGTTGATGGCATTGGCAAAACTAGTTTCTTTGACAAAGGAATCAAGTCTACTGTCTTATATGTTCCACAAATAACTACAAACTTGATATCTGTCAGCAAATTAACTAAATCTCATGATTGCTTGGTTATTTTCTCGTCAAAGGAGGTGATTTTGCAAGAACAGGGCACGAAGAAAGTGATTGGTAGAGGTCGAGAACATGGTGGTCTCTATGTCTTGGATTCATGCGACGTTAGTCTTCTTACTAACAATGATTTGAATGAGTCAAACTACAAGAAGTGGCACGCCCGGCTTGGACACAAATCAGATAGCAATTTGCAACGGCTTGTTCCTAACCTTGTCACCGAAAATTGGGCTTGTGATGCTTGTGAATTTGCAAAATTTACAAGGTTACCATTCCACACTTCTAGTGAGAGGTGCTCTAATTTTTTTGATCTTGTTTTCTCTGATGTTTGGGGACCTTCTCCTGAAGTCTCCTATTTAGGATTCAAGTATTATGTTTCCTTCATTTTCAAGTATGGCATGAAAATTAAAAAACTTCGGTCAGACAATGGTGGAGAGTATGTTAATGACACTCTAAAGTCGTTCCTGGCAAAGAAAGGCATTGAACCTCAGTATACCTGCTCAGGGACGCCTCAACAAAATGGTGTTGCTGAAAGAAAAAACCGTCAATTACTTAATATTGCCCGTGCGGTTATGATGCATATGAATGTTCCTGCCTATTTCTGGACTGATGCTATTGCCACTGCATGTTACTTGTCTAACAGAATTCCAAATTCTAGTATAAACTTTGAAATCCCTATTCAGCTTCTTCTTGATAGAAAGTGCTCTGTTCAACATCTGAAAGTGTTTGGTTGCAAATGTTATGTTCATGTTCAAGCCCATCTTAGAAACAAACTTGAGAAACGTGCTATTAAGTGCATTTTTTTAGGATATTCTAGCAAAAAGAGAGGCTATAAATGTTATGATCCTATGACTGGAAAACTTTTTGTCTCCCGTGACGTTAAATTCTTTGAGCATGAGCCATTCTTTGAGTCACCAAATCAGGGGGAGAGAACCAACAATAGCTCCATGAACCCCTCAAATTTTACCACTGAACCTATTCAACCTATCATAGACCCTTTCCTCGAACCAAAAATACCTACCACTCATGACACTACATCCAACTCACCTATTGAAACTCCTCATCCTATCACTAATCCTATCATCCTCGAAGAACCTATCACTTTACCCCAAGACATACCGTTAGAAGACCAACATGTGCGTCGATCATCTCGCCCTACAAGACCACCTACCAAACTCAGTGATTATTACACCTACCTCTCTACAGACCGGATACATTCCATTGACCAATACCTAACCCTTGAACATCTCTCACCAACCTATAGGAACTATGTCCTCAATACTTATCTCCACATCGAACCAAAGAACTTTGAAGAAGCTATGAAAGAAGAACTGAATGCTCTAGAGAAAAATCAGACTTGGGATTTGGTGCCTCTTCCAAAAGGAAAGAAATTAGTTGGTTGCAAGTGGATATACAAAGTCAAATACAAAAGTGATGGAACTATTGAACGGTTCAAGGCGCGTCTCGTCGCAAAGGGGTTCACTCAAACTGAAGGAATTGACTACTCAGAAACATTTGCTCCAGTTGCTAAAATGAATACTGTCAGAACTTTGTTGTCAATTGCAGCAAATAAAAATTGGAATTTGATGCAACTAGATGTTAAAAATGCCTTCCTCAATGGAGAGCTTATTGAGGAAGTGTATATGGAAATTCCTCCCGGTATAAGCAGTAAGAGTGGCTATGCATGCAAACTGAAAAAGGCTCTTTATGGTTTGAAGCAATCTCCTCGAGCATGGTTTGTTCGCCTTAGTGATGCTCTTGTTCAATGTGGTTTTAAACGAAGTTCGGCAGATTACACCATGTTTACTCGTATTCATGAATCAAAAACTACTATCCTATTGGTATATGTTGATGACATTATATTGACAGGTGATGATGACATTTTTATGCTTCGCGTAAAGACATTTCTTAACAAGCATTTTGAGATCAAGGATCTAGGAGTCTTGCGATATTTCTTAGGTATTGAAGTTGCACACTCAGATAAAGGTATTTTCATGTGTCAGAGAAAATATACTCTAGATCTACTTAAGGAGACAGGTAACATTGGAGCAAAAGCCGCCGACACACCTCTTGAAATGAATTGCAAATTGAAAACTGATGAGGGTGATCTGGTCGAGAATATTCAAAGTTTTCAAAAACTTGTTGGAAAACTCATTTATCTTACTGTCACCAGACCAGATATCATGTATGCTGTCAGTCTTATAAGTCAATTCATGCACAAGCCCAGGTCTTCACACGTTGATGCCGCTCATAGAATCCTTCGGTATCTTAAAGGCACTCCTGGGAAAGGAGTTCTAATGAAGCAAGGCCAGACATTAGATGTTATTGGATATTGTGATGCTGATTGGGCAGGCAACCCAAATGATAGGAGATCAACTTCTGGATACTGCACCTTCGTGGGAGGTAATCTCGTTACATGGAAGAGTAAAAAACAATCTGTAGTTGCCAGGTCTAGCGCAAAAGCCGAATACAGAGCCATGGCAGCATGTACATGTGAACTGATATGGATTAAAGCCTTACTAAGGGATATGGATATTGAAATTAATGGACCTATGAACTTGATGTGTGACAACATGGCCGCTATCTACATTGGAGCTAATCCAGTGTTTCACGAACGTACGAAGCATATAGAAGTCGATTGTCATTTCATAAGGGAGAAGATCCAAGATAACACCATTCAAACACTTCATATCAAAAGCGACAAGCAACTGGCCGACATATTTACCAAAAGTTTGGCAAAGGAAAAACACCAAACAATAATTCACAAGTTGGGACAGATAGATATCTGTGCACCAACTTGAGGGGGAGATTGTTATGGAAAGAAGGGAACACTCGATAAATCTTCTACAGTTGAAAGAATATTGGAGAGATCAACGTCATCACGAGTTTCACTCGATAAAGATCAAGTTGCCTTCTCATTAGGATGAGATGCCATCTCGAGAATCTCTCTATGGCTCTCATCTATCCTTATCCCCTGTCCTTCCCTTGTCTTTATAAAGACGTGAATATGATTCAACAACTTGTAACAGAGTTGAGAAGTTAATAAAGCTCGTCCCTCTTTCCTCGTGGATGTAGGCAGTAAAAGCCGAACCACGTATATTGAGTATCTCTTCTTTTTGCTTCTTTCCCACTCCATGTTTCTTAACAAAATCAACCTCATGTCTTTCCCTCTTCTTGTCAGTTGATAACCTAAAACCTTTCAGGTAAACCTCCCTTGCTTGTATGGTGAAGATCTCCGGATTGCTAGAGCCTTAGAACTAATGGCTCAGAACTCTGAAATTTTAACAAGGTATATAACACCCATCACCCAAATCAGACGCACGGACGGACGATGGAGATATTGGCCATCTTTTGCATCTGCAGTGCTATGTGAAGCATGTCACGTTCATTTTGAAGGAATCTTTTCCTCTTTCCTTTTACGGTGAGCATCATTTGAAGGAATATAATACCAACAAAGCAACCAAGGGGTTGAACTTGCCACTTGTAGATGATCAAGCAGATACGATGACGGAAAGACACCCATATTAACAACTTTTAGAAAGATATTTTACCGAGGGAGGTTTAGGAATTGATTCTTCAGCTTGGATGCTTCCACTTTAGACGGTGTACGTTGGGTGCCTTTCTTTTTGTTAGCTGACGGTGAGACGAATAAGACTGTTGGGAGTTGGTGCCTTTGTTTTCGTTAGCTGATCGGTGAGACGAATAAGACTGTTGGGAGTTGGCCCCTTTCTTTTCGTTAGCTGATCGGTGAAATGAGTGCAGTAGTTGGTGAGACATAGGAATATAGGGATGTGTAATGAGTCGGCCAACTTGGTTGGGTTTGTGGTAACCTATGTCAACCTAGTGAAGGAAGAACTTTAGCTAAAATTTGAGTTATAAAAATGAGTTGAGTTCAGTGGCGTAGCCACATTGTGTATTGATGTGGGCGAAATCTTAAATATTTATTTTATATATATATATATAGGAGCCCACCAAATTTGAATTTGTTTAAACAAGTGCCATTCCAGTCAATTTTTTTTTACTCCGCCATGGTTAAGTTTGAGTTACAACAGATTGGTTTATTTAAAAAAAAAAATTTGACTCGTGCTTTTCTTCTTTCGTAATCTTTCAATGTTTGATGATCATTCATTTTGTTTTTATTTTCATTTAAAGGAAAAAAGAAATAATAAAAAAAGTGACAAGTTCAAACTCACCCATAACAGTCGTAAAGCTGGACTCGCTTCAGCCGAATAATATGTGACACGTGCCAAGCTAGACTACAGTGCCATGGTTTCTGTTGATGTGACGTCCACTTGACCGTCCGGTAGCTTTTAGCTGCTGCATCAAAATGTTTAATTTGAAAAGATCGCCCACTTAATTGGACATCCAAGAAAATTTTTCCATCGAGATCCCCATGGCAGTTTCTACCATGGAAAAATGGTCCCTTTCTCAAAATGGAGGAACGAGTTTGTCGCCACGACTAAAACAAGTTTTGCCTGAAATTGAGTACTCCCTTGGAAGGTTTCGGCTGATGCTCTTTAGGCCAGAACCAACAACATTAAAGATATATGAGAGAATAAATTGGCAGACGCGCAGCAGTCAAAAGAGATAAAAGACTTGTACTATGAAAGCAACTCACCTTTTTCCAGATGTGATGCACCTAACTTTTTGTTAGATTTGCATAGCCTAACATTTATTTAGATTCACCCAAACTTTAAGATACAAACGCAAACCGCTAGAATAGATCTGAAGCTCTCATCAATTCTCGTGTCTTCTTAAGATACAAAGCCTCTTTTAGGTGCATCTTTAAGGGTGCTACTCCTCCTATACTTCAATTTGCATGTATATAGCCTCTTTTTTTTGCCATACAAGGGGTTAATGTCCTGAGACTTCGAAATGAGAACTGGCCGTCTACCGGCCTCTGCCCCAACTGTTGTGCCAATCTTCTCATAAATGACAAGACAAAACAATCATATTATTAACTAAAGTTCTCCTTCAATAACCTAGCCAACCAAAAGAACAGAATATGGACGGGCTATATAGGAAAAGAAACTTACTTTTTTTTTAAAATGTGGATGAATTATATTACCAACTCAAAATTCTTTTATTTGGAAAACTATAGTATGTGATTTTCGTAATCCAACAAATGCACATGGTAACCAAAAAATAGACATAATCTGCTCCACTATGTGCATGTGTTTGTGTAAATAAATTGGTAAATCTATAAATGCTCTAATATACTATGATATATAGAAATTATGAAGCTACTTAGGAGTCCTCACGGGCATCATCTAGAATTCTCCAATGCCATCAAAATTCAATCTTCTTGCACATTTACAAGACAAGATTGTTTCTTTCAAAATGCAAGCTGAATCAAAACATCAAGGCACATACTGAGAACAATATCAACTTATATTCAAGAACAAAGCATAAGTAGTGAAGATCATGACATATGTCAATCCATTTAATATTAAAAAGAATTAAACAAACCACATGCACATTCAACAAGTATGTTAATTTAGGAATATGTTTTCAAAACAAAATATGACATTAGGTACCAAAATCCTTTCAATTAGTTCAATGTCTAGAACAAAATACATATGCCATAGACTCATGGATTAGCAGTAGTCTATTATGTCATGAAGTGGACCAATTTGGCCACCTGAAAATAGCAAGTGGAATATGGAGTAAATCTATTACTTATCAATAACCAACCCACTTAAAGGTTCATAACCATAAAGTAAATAACATAGTATAGTAACGCAGTTCATTATTTCATAATCCTTGATGCATGATCATATTATTTCAGCATTTCAATAGAATGTGGACTTTAAACTGTTTGAAACTAATGTGCGATACTTCACAAAATGAACTATTAAAATATGCTGGTTAGCTCTCCAGGATCTTAAAACATGTTGGGCTAATGGTCCTACCCAACAATTTATTCATTGCCTTTCCCGCTAACCAATGTTCACAGATAGATATATCGGTTTTCGTAAGGGACACTAGTAATCCTTCATGTGGGAGTTTGCCTATTCTCTCTTGTTCAATATGGTTCGGACAAATATCCCAAGTTAAAGCATCCACATTTACGTGCATATTTAAACATGCACCATTCATGTAATAAGAATTAAAAACAACATCGAAAACAAAGAAACCATTTGATAAAATATCAAAACAAATCACAGAGTTTCTAAACTCTATGACAATGGAATTGTCTTGAAAAACAAGTACATAACCAAAAGTTAGTAAAGCATAAACTAAAACAAAGTTTCGTAAAATATGATACTCATGTAGTACATCGTGCAGTAGTAGACTTCATCCATTATGTAGACCTAGTTTGCAAGTTTTTATTCCTTGAACCTCTATAACACATCATACACATGAGAAAACTATAGAGGTAAACTGATAGTGCATGTTGCGTTATCTACTTTTTCAAGCACTTCAAATGGACCCATGTATTTTCTACTGAGCTAACAATTCTCTCTAAATCTAAAAAATACTTTTACTGTGGACTCTTACCTCAAACATAAGCTCTCTTCTAATGTGGTGTGAGTAACTCCTTTGGTATGTCTGAGTTATCTACTACATTTTCTTAGGATAGTACCACAACATAAGAGCACTATCCACTCCCTTAGATCACACATACATTTGTAGCAAAAAATTTATAGGATTCTTGTGAAGTGCCTTGAATGGTGTTATTTTGTTGTTTTCATGGAAGTTATTGTCATCTACACTGCTACAAGCATAATATGTTTGTCATAGTTTCCTCTCTCCATTCTATGTCACAAGTGTGCAATGTATCTCCTTAAGTTTGAAACATGCACTTTGATTACTATCGACTCACAAGTGAAAAGTAGTGCTAATTATCAAATTTTACACCTATAGTTCTCCAAAGATGCTGCTATAATCTCATAGTAAACTTGTAGTTCCAATTTAAAATAATAAACTAAGGAACCCAAAAAATCTTACAATCTCCTTATGCAAAATTTTCCAACTTTTTGGTAATTAACTCGTGTGAATAGATAACATTGACTTGGTCGTTCTTCACAATCACTCAAATAGCATCAACAATTGCAAGTCCTAGGGAGGACAACAATGAACTACATAGTAATCAACTCTCATTCCAAGTGTGGCATCTTTATCATCTGCATCAAACCAACAAACTGCAATTGCTCAATCATAATTTGATAATAAATTAGACATATGGCTGCATATTGTCCACCCTCCTTTTCTTATGAACCCATTAAAATTATGTCACAAGTCCTTATACATCATCGTACTCTCAAAGTGAATGGCACTTATACATATTGTGGCCCTCTATCATTTTAATATTAATCTAAAGCTAATATAATTTTTGAAAGATAAAATTTTAGGTGTTGTGTATAAGTGCTCCTCAGCCAAAAGTTGTTGACTCTACCCCTGATCCAAACCATTTAGTACTTAATTCATCCACCAAAAAACTTGATATATCCAACTTGACAATGCATTCATATGCGTATATCCATGATCCTCTTTATGCTTGCCCTTAATCTCATCAATAATGTCTAAAGCATTCCTCAATTTAATACACATAATAGTTGCTTTTTTTGTCTTGGATAACTGGCATGCAAAAAAAAATATTTGATCATATTTTACAGTTTCACATGCAAAGTACTCATTGACCCTCTTACATGCATCTACAACCATCTATTACATTTGACTCCAATGGATGGTACGTAGTAACAAAATCACAAGGATTGAAGAAGTCCACCATCAACGTTGATGCATGTCTAACTCTTTCATGCACAATGTGCACTTTAAACTTGATGATAATTAAAACCTTAAACTTGATGATAATTAAAACCTCAAACTGCTTACTATACAAATTATGTTGCCTTGTCTTCATTGCCAACACTACCATTTCCAATTCCTATACATGTGAAGATTCAAATACACAAATGCACATGCTATCACATTATTTTGCATAGCATGTGTTACAATTCAATCACTGAAGCATATAAGTAGACCATGTAGCTACTCATATCTGAACCAATGCAACCACAAGAATTTAGGTTGGCTGCTAGTTATGCTCTTGAAAATTGCACTGACATTCTAGGCCAATAAAAACCTCACTCTTTAGTAAGAGCCTCATTATTAAGTTTGCAATATAAGCAAGATCTATAAAATCTTGATCTCTAACACTTTTTGGTGACTCTAAAAAAAATAAAATTTTCATTTTCTTGAACCAAGTCTTGTTCCATTGATAATACATGAAATACATTTTATAGTTGATTTGTATGCATTTATTATGGTTTCACTACTTTTAGATCATTTATTTTGATTTGGGTCTCGATAAAATCTGTTATAATTTTATCGAGCTTAGAGATTGAATAGGCAATTTAGAGCAAAAAAAGAATAAAAGAAATATTTTGTAAGTCTGGGAGAAAAATCATTGTGAAAAAATTTAGGTCAAACCAAAAATTTGTTAGGATGTAAATTTTTTAAAATTGACCAAGAAGTTTTCTTTGTAGCCAAATAGTCTAAAACTAAGGAACTACTTAGAGTCTTAGTTATCAATAGTCCCTAAGTGGGCCTTCTTTTGAAAATTTTCTAAAATACTTAATGTTTGAATTTTTAATTTAAATTGGTCATGGACATGGATTTGGGTATCTCCTTAATTTTAAAAAGTGTTCTGCCTAACCTTATACCCCTTCTTCTACATTAGACCTAGTTCTAGGTTCCTCCATTGAAGTTCCATTACTACTACATACTGTTCTCTTATTTTCTTTGTGCTGTGTATTTCTTATTTTTTCTCCACGACACTTATCAATGGCAGCAGCAAGGAGGGTTCATGGAGTAACTCCCATCTGGACAACTACACCAATGTGAAGGGTTGCTCACTCTTCTTTCACCCTATATTGGGCATTTAATGCTATGCAAATAAGCAAATGACATTGTTTTCATGCATGCATATTAGTTAGAATCCATTTATCATCGTGTGCATATTCTGAATTTTCATTGAATTTCAGCATTATATGTCTCTGTTTTACATGATATTTGAGGTTTAACTTAGATTAGGAATATATTTCATAATTGAATATGCTTTTTTTTGTTGGTTGAGAATCATTCATAATCGCAGGTGATGAGAAATCACTTTTCCACTATCTTGGAACCAGTCTTTGTGGCTTGCTAGATTAGTTGTCAAATATATATTTGTTCATAAAAATCAAAGGTTTATCTTTGATTAGTTCATATTTGATGTTAGTATAGTAATTTTCTTAGAATAAAGTCATGATTAGGGAAGATTATTGCAAAAAGATTCTGCTTTTTTTTGTTCTTCCTCCACATTCATTTTGTTTGGATTGATTGTGTTTGTGATTTGATTATTTTTTGTTACTCTAGGTAGATAGTTAGTCTTACTAGATCTAGCATATGCCATTGTGGAGTAGTTAAGAAATTGCAAGAATTGATGGTGAAACAACCAACAAAAAGGTTGTTCAGTTCAACTCTTGTATAAGACTGATGTTCCAATATGTTTCTCATGCATTTCAAGTCAGAGTTAGTTCTAATCTATGTTAGCATGTTTGGTTTGTGGCTAGCATATGACCTTGCTTGAGGGGGTAAAAATTGTGTTAGAATCATCCCAAAACACATTGGGATTAAATTGCATCTAGGGGAGAATTTTTAAGTCATCAAAATCAAATTTTTCATGCTGATGCCATTTCCTTTTCACACTATATAAACAAATGGTTTACACTCATTATCACTCTGTTTCTAGTTGGGCTTTCATGTTTCTACCTTA
>JAANDH010000425.1:114458-212544 GCA_011799765.1 Nymphaea thermarum
TATATATATATATATATATATATATATATATATATATATATATATATATATATATATATATATATATATATATATATAAGTGTATATATATATGTATATATATATATATATACATGAAAGCATATACAAAAAAGACAAGAGGGATCGAAGACTTTCTTCTCATTTCCCATGCATTTTCAATCTTTGTTTCACTATTCTCATTGTTTCAGTGTTCCACATGGTATAAGAGCACTATGGTCTTGTTGTTGTTCTCAATTAGATTCATATCTTTTTTGCACACACCCTTCTACTGTCCATTGTTTAGAGTGTTGGAATTTTATTCATGGCACATTGTCAACTTTCGCAGCCCTTCCTACTGTCCTTCCTTTGCGTGATCTCCTACAAGAACTATTCACACAAGTTCTTTTCTGTTAGGATATTCACATTAATGGCCACTATTGGGAACAATGTCACCATACAAATGATGGCCACAGCTGAAGAATCAATAGATGGGTCTTCGTTTCCATTCTACTTGTTTGATAATTATGCTACACAGAAGTGTACTATAAAATTGGCCCTTAGTGCAAAAATAAGTGGGTCTTATTAATGGAACTATACAAAATCAAATTCATCTTCACCTAATTGGCATAGATGAGATAATATCATATTGCAAACAGTGATATGTATGTTGATTCGACATGTGATGTTTGCCATGATTAAAAAGAATAACATTGACAAGAAAACTATATTAGAACTTTCCATTTAAAAAAGTTGATTTCAAATCTTCTACAACCATTATCCTTGACCAAAAAATTTCACTGGCATAAACAATATTTTTGTGACATGGGCATTGATTACCAACATATACGTGTTGGTAAGCCATAAAAAATGGCCAATTCAAATGCAATCATCAGCACCTTCTAGACATGGATCATGCATTGCATTTCCATGTTAATTTACAAGACAATTTTGGGGCCATTAGGATGAAGAATGCAGCTATTGCAGTCCACAAAATTAAGGCAAGGATGATATAGAGAATAGAGTAAAACAAAGGATGAAAAAGTGTTAACACCCCAAATTTTTCCACACCAAAATTGAAGCAATGTGAAAATTTCACAAAAGAATTGTGAAAATTTGCAATTTCAAAGCCAATTTCGAATCTAAAGAACAATTTAGATTCAACTCATGAATTTGACTCATGATACTAATCCCAATGCTGGATTATGAGTCCAAACGATTACAAATGTCATTTGACATCCAAATCCAATTACAAATGTAATTTGAAATCCAAATTCGATTACAAATGTCATTTGAAACCCAAATCCAATTGAAAAGTTCAAATTTTGACTTAGATCCAAGAATTGGATCTAATTCGGTCTAGAATGCTACGTGAGAGCCACTTGTGGGCCCCACCTAGCTCGTGTGGTCAAGAGCCCCTCCAGGGGTCACACTACCATTTAAATAAATAAATAAATAAATGTTTTCTCCCAATTAAATAGAAAAAATCATTTTTAAGGAGAAATGAATGATATCAAAACTAAAAACCTAGGAAAAGAGAAACATTTATACATCTCTCTCTTCTTTAACTAGGTCTTCTTTAAAGAGTTTTCAATCTTCAAAAAGTAATAACTAGGCTGGTCAAACCCACTTAGTCCAAGTAGGTTCGACCCTAGTGCACCCAAATCTTAGCTAGGCTTAGTCAACATGAGCTCAGCTTGGTCAAAAGGTAGGTTTGTCTCTCGATCTAAGTTTTGGATGAAAATAGACTTTGACCGAACCAAACCCACTTTGACTAAACTCAGTCAAAGTACAATTCAGCTCAATTAAGAGCTCTCTTAGCTCAAATTTATCAAATCACCTCACATAAAGTCAAACTACTCGCAATTGAGCTTTGACTTTGGTCAATTGGTCGAAATAGACCAATGTGGATAATTTTGCCCCTCTATGATCAAATTGAGGTTACAGGGCCTAAGTTGGCTTATGAAAGGCAAATAAACATTTGGATTTGTCAAATAGATAAATCAAATACCAAATTAAAATTCAATTTTTCAAATGAAAGTTTGATTCAGTTGAAATCCATCTTCAATCAAATTATGGACGAAAATACCCTTTTCGATCCAAATTTGATAAAATTTTCAAATTCAAATGAAATTGAATTATCATAATTCAATGGCATTTGGAACTTAGTAACTAGGTTTTAACCTAACAAGCTCGATTTTAAACAAAGAAAAAAAATAAACAGCACAAAATAAGGAAAAACCCTGTGCAAGGGCATTTTCATCCAAATTTTTGGTCAAAGTTGTTCAGCTAAGTCTGAACCAAGTTGACCAAACCTAACCCAGCTCACCTAGCTCATGTAATTGAGATAAGGATGAGTAAATAGAGTCATTAAAACTCATTTAACTCATTTTTCATCTCCTTAAGCCTTGGTTAATCTTCCAAGGCAAATTTAAGGAGGTGGTTGAACCCACCTCCTCCTCTATATAAACCTCACCTTGGCCACCAAGGGGGGGACGAATTTTGGAGCATTCTATCAAGCAGCCAAGGAGCTAGGAGGGAGAAGCCAAGGAAGAGAGGAGAAATTCGTCCAAGTCCTCTTCCCCCTTTCCTCCATTTTCTTCTTCATTTTCTTCTATTCTCCCCATTGATTTTGCTAAGTTAGGGTGCTTAAGTGGACCCTTACTTAGGATTTTCGTGGTGAGAAGCTCTTTACCACTCTAAATTCCAGCAAGCAAGTCATTTCTTATTCTAGTTTTGCTAAGCTTGAATCCACGGTTGGATTCTTGCTTAGGATTGCTCGAGTTAGAAAACAAGTGAAGACGAAAGACAAGCATCAAGATAGACCGCAAGGTAGGTGATTTTAACTCACTTCTCTTCTACTTTAGCTTCTTGTTGATTTATTTTAATTCCAGCAACTCGTGGGAGGGTTTATTTTCATTTGCTTACGGCTGGGAATGATGTCCAGCTAAGGGAAAACTATGCTTCAATGAACATGTTAATGCATAATGCATGCATACGTCAGTTTTTCTTAAATATGAACCCACTTATCCAATTTTGAAATGGGCCCCAAGGCCACGTCCCTTTCAAAACAACTAACTTAAAACCATTTTGAACTCCCCACCATGAGAGAATCCCACGGTGAGAGAGTGAACTTGCTGCAATATATATATGACGAAAAAGCCTATTAAGGATGGCTGTATTCTCATGAATGTAATCCACCTTTGCATGGCGAAATTAAGGATGAACTAGCTTGAACATCCATTTATCTCTTTCTATTTAAAGTTATTTTGCTCATACTTTATTTAATTGATCAAAGGTATTAAGGGAGATTTGAAACGAGTTTTCAATCTTTCCACGTAAAAGAACCCAGCCATGAATCTTCATGATTTGTGAGTTATGTGGTCCCTTCATGAAATTTCATTTTGAAGAGTAAAGTATGTATATGTATACATTGTTATATATGTACATATACATGTTCAATCTCTTGTTAAAGTTTGCTTTCCTTTCTTAAAATCAGATTGAAACACGTTTCCAAACTGGTTTTAAGAAGATTGTTTATTTTGATTTTCATAATACCAAGTTATGAAATCATTTTCATCTCATTTTAAAATTTGCGTAATTTCAGCAATCCATACGTAAGATGTATGTATGATGTTGAAATCAGACCATGTTCTATAGGAATTGGTTTAAGAATGTCAAATTTTATATATTTGAAATGCCAAACTGCATTTGGAAAACACAAGCAATGCACTCCTAATTTTGGCCAAAGTGCATTTAGAAAACAACATGTTTTCGAACAATTTGGAACCCATGTTTTATAAAAAGAATGAATTCTACCAAATCAAATCACATGATTTGGCAAAAGAAGCATTCAAAAATTGATTTCTTTTGCTAAGAAAACTTAGCTATTTTTCAAAAGTTGATCATTTCAACTCACGAATCATCTAGAGTTCACAACAAAGAACTCAATTTCAATCTTCAAAATCTTCAAGAATTATGTATTTCAAATCAAATGGCAAAGGTTTTGAACCAACTTGAAAATCCTCCAATGAGTTCAAATCACTTATTCAAATTGAATTTTGGTTCTTGAATCCAAAACCTCAATGCACAAGCATATAGGATTTGCATCAATAACTTGTACATGATCCAAATGATCCTAGTCCTTGGTTCAATTAATCTTGTTAAAGGCGGTAGGAACGGTTGGACCTCACACCGATGGGCGGATCCCTTCTTCTTGAAAATTTTTCCTCAAAACCTCAATTTTAAAAGAATTTTGCTGACTCGCATTTCGACCCCCTTTGAGATGAAGGTGGGGTGCGAACAGATGGCACACCCAGTGGGACCCGTCATTGTTTGTCTAAGGACCTATTTGGATCATATACAAGTTAATGCCGGATATCAATTGCACAAAATTTTTCTTCATAAACATGCGTACCGGCATCATGTAGTGTACATTGAGGAAATTCCATGAACCTCTTTCGTTTCAATTTATCCTACCCCTCCTCAATTTAGGGATTGTATGCAGCCCATGTATGCTCTCAAATTTTCAAATCTATCTCTTAGGAATGTATGCAATAGAGCCATCTATTTCGCATCTTCTCATTAATTTTGAAAAACAAATCCTTACCTATATCATATCCCGGTCATCTTGTTGTCGGGCTATTTCTAGGACATTAGTCCAAGATATAGCCTTATAACTGGACCACCCAATTGGACTGAAAAGTCCCCCCCCATTAGTACCGAAAAGGACAATAGTCCCGGTATATCGATGGTTGAACAAGGAGAATTGGAGAGCCCAAATCTAGAAAACCCTTGGAGGAGTCTATGCCAGTACCATAAATTTGGTATATCGGCATACCTTAAATTTTGAACTGATCAAGAACAACTTACCCATTTATTCTCCATAGGTTCCAAGACCAATTTTCAAAACGATGCATATAGGCAAGAGTCCTAGGGAATGCATTATCAATTTTTCGTTAATTGCTTATTTGGATGCATATGATGTTTTACTTTTCCTCTAAGTCCATGTCCAAACCCAATGTCAAAACTCTTCTCGAGTCTCTATTGGGTCAATTCATGTCAAAGTCTAATACCTTCTCTTGTCTAGATGGACTCAGAAAGCATTTTCCCATATGATCACATCCTATTCGGGTCGTGTCAAGGTCGATCTGGACTTCGCATCATCCCAACTGGAGCCTACCTACCTCAATGGTATCTTTCATGGTACCCAACTTTTCGGTGTATGTTTCCGGACCACTTAGAAGAATGCGGTCTCGAAGAAGCAATCAGTCTTGCCATGCAACCTATCAATGGCAGTTTAGTCCATGCAGTTGTCGAAAGATGGAACCCAAGGACCAACACAGTTTGGTTTCCATGGGGTGAAATGACAATCACTCTTGATGAGTTCTCCAACATTAACTATAATGCATTTTTTAGTATCTTACTAATAACCTTTACCTGTAACTCATCTGTTGAACGAAGTTTTGATCAGAGGCTGATCTGATGATGAACAAGCTTCCTCTGATACCACTTCAATGTGGCACTATAATGTCATACACAGGTGGGTGTTAAAGAGGAATATAGCTAGAGATTTTTTTTTTGTAGGGTTACTTTGACCAATCAGAAGCAAAAAAATCACTCACCTATGTAGCTAGCATGGCCCAGTCTGCCTATTTGTGTATAGATAACTTACTCGCTTAGTAAGTAGGTGGCATGACTTGTCCTAGTAGTTAATTGTTTTGATGAACAAATATTCATAAGCAAACCTTCAAATCATCTGTTGAAGAGTTACAACTCTCGCAGTTATTGTTTCAGACTAATAAAAAAGGGCCTACATATATGTGTAGACAAACCCCTATTCAGACAAATATTAAGGTTCAAGGGGTATGCATGTGACATTAGACATGTCCCACCCAACAATCCCTGTCCTTCAAGCTACCTAATCAAACGAGCATCATCTACAGCAGAATGAGAAACTAAAGAAGATAGATAAGAAAATAGTATAATCAGTGCTTGACTTATGAATAGCACTCAGCCCCACATTGCTGCAGGGCTTTGTTATTATAATACAGCTAAAGATATGTGGAATTCTCTTTGGCAGACGTACTCTCAAGACAAGAACATCAGCAAAATTTTACAGGTTCAACAAGAATTGTTACAAATGCAGCAAGGTGACTTGGATTCAACTGAATACTTTACAAAGCTGAAGTTCACTTATGAAAATATGAGTTCCTTAAAACCGCCCTGTAAGCATTGTCTCAAATCTCACATGGAGCAAATGATTGGTGTTAAATTTCTTGTTGGACTATCATCGGATTATTCTACAGCCAAGGCTCAAATGCTTCCAGGATCAGATTTTCCTGATCAGTTACATGTACATTACAAATATGTGAAAGACCTAATTTCTAGTATAGATACAACTCTCGCAGTTATTGATTATGTATAACATGGGTCTGGTATTCCAGCTGTCATAGTTAAACAAATTCGTTCAACTACAGTTGTTCATGAATTGAGATCTCTTTGCTTAAGCTATGTTTTTAATAGCATTGGTTTTAACTAATCATAAAAATAAACTGGTCTGGAGTATTGTAGAAGCTTATTCTTTGTCTAGAAATGATATTATATGAAAGAAATAGAGTTGGCAGGATTGTTGGAAGTTGGAGGAAAGAGTTTGGGCTTGTGATGCAGTACTAAGAGCTAAGTTCTTTACTTTTTTTGGCTCTAGAGGGTTGCATTTTTAACTCTTGGCCTAACATTGGTGAATAAATGTTTTACTTGTTTTGTAGCTGAGAAACATGCTTCCTCTTATTTTTGCATTTTAAGGTTACTGATTTTGCTTGGCATTTTCGTTTGCAAAAATTTAATGTTTCGTTTAGACTTACTCATTCACTAAAAGACATTTTGGATTGGTGCTGCAGTAGGAAATTTAAGATTAAATTGATGTAAAAAATTTAAGATGAAATGGATGAAAAGTTTTTCACAATTGGCCTTTTAATGGTGATCTGACATCTTGGGGAGTTGTAGAATGCTAAGGGTGACAAAGAAGTAGGCTGGGCTATATGGGACGATATTAGAGCATTGATTTTTGTTGTTTAGTGGTAAAGAATTTGTATAGATGTAGTTTTATGGATGAATAAAAGTACTAGGCCAGTTCCATGGCCATCCCTTTGAAACTTGAATTTTTAATCCAATCAGTATGTATTGACTAGAAAGTTATGCAGAAGTTAGCATTTGTGGTGAATCTATGAATTGAGAGGTAATTCATGAAGGTGTTAGACTGGTTGTGGAAGATTAAATATGGTATGCTATTGATTTTTTATTTTATTGTATGTTATTTGTAGATCTTGCTTGATAATATTTTTGTGTAGATGCCATGAGATATATGGTTTGAAGCCCAAAGAAGTGAATGCAATCTTTGAAAAAGATGGTTATAAGAGTATATAAGAATCAGGAACTATGGTATGCCTCATTTAATGGAACAATAGGTACTCTGTATTTTTGCAATTGTAACAATCCTAAAATTACCCTAAGTCTTACGTGTCTTGATATTGTTGTAAATTTGTATTCTATTTGGGATTTGTTGGATGATTTTGAGGCACTCTTGCTTGTTATGTAGAAACATTGGATTGTTTGAGACACCCTTGCCTGTTATGTAGGCTACTCTGAGGTTTGGTATATACTCTCATTGTTTTGTGATGTACACCATCTATTTGTTTTCTCTTAAGTAATAAAAGAGAGTGGGCCATATCTTTAGCTAGCTTTGCATTGATATCTTTCTTTATCTTTATTGTGTAGTTGTTAATTTATTTCTTTATTATTTTATTTCATTCCAATATATAATTGAAAATCAAAAGAAAATAGTTGAATATTTAATTCCTTGCTTGATGTTAGATATGCATTTACTTCTTTTTTTTATATCATGTTGTAATTTGATCACATGCACTAGCAGTCACGCTTTCAATCTCTCACCCTTGGTTGACTCCAATGCCAATCATACACTTACTTTCCTCCTAGAAATTAATGAAATTGGACTTTATTTACATAAATGGCTACAGTCAAGGTGCAAAAAAAAGTACTTTTCATTAACATCTTATATGTTACAGTTTTGAAAATCATTCATATTTTCTCACGCCTGAAAAATTCTTTCAAGATCTATTTCAAAACATTTTTTAAAATCCTATTTTAATCTTAGTTTTCAAAGTCTTCTTCTACTAACAAGCTGGTTTCATTTCCCTAGTTTTCATTTCGCTTAAAAATTGTTGACAAGTTACCAATTCCTTTCTTTCCAAAAGGTTCACATGCAAAAAAATATTTTGCATATAAACACCTTGAATGAAAATTGATCTTGAGAGTTTCCCCTATGGATTTAGATCTATCCAGTTCAAACACATTAAATGTTGCCTTGCTTGTGCGATCAAATTTCTACTTTTCCTATTGTGTTCAGTACTTCATGATATTAGACTGTCAGTTTATGATGCAGTGCTTTATCTTGATCATTCATTCTCAACATGCTCATGGAATTTGAAGATAGAGAAGAATCTGGTGGTTTCCATGGATGCTCTTCAACACAAGGGTCATCTCTTCAACAAAGAATTATTGTGGAATCATGTACTCTTAATAATGTTTTGTTGAATGGTATGAACTACTTGAATTAGTCATAAGGTGCCACTTTGTATCTTAGTAGAAAATAAAAAACAAAACATTTTAATGGAAGAAAATCCAAACCTCCTCCCAATGATCCTAATTATAAAGAGGGCGAGTCTAGAATGTTGCTAAGGTGACATTTAGAAAGGAAATATGACATTGATGAGGACATTTGCATTATTAAAGGGAAATGGAATGAGATGGACTTATATAGTCTTAATACAACTTATTTGGGTCACCTAAAAATACAACGTAAATGAGAAAGAATTTTTCAGATTTTATATGGCTTGGAGATGATTAAGTCAGTCTAACATTCACATTCTTATGACTCCAAATTTGCTTTCTCTTGGTGCTACTTGTAACAATCTTTTTTGCCAGATGAATGGTGAAGAAAACCACAAATTTAGTGAGGTTGATGACAAAACTCCATTGACACCAATGAAAAGGTGATTTATATAGCTAATTATGATCAAAGCTCTGAACAATCAGTTAGAGAAAATCCCTAAAAGAATCGACTCAGTAGTTTAAATGCACTTACAATAAAGAAATTGCCAAACTCAAGATCGTTGGTGGCAGTTGAATGGGAAGTAAAGCAAATGTCATCATGATAAAAGCAATAGCTGATATGATGATGATCTTCCAAATGAGGTGAGCAACCTACCCAGGCTAAACATAGTTGATCATCAAAATCGTTCTGATACTTCAGAGAAGATAATTTAGCTTCTTCACAATATTCAGAAGACCACATGCATGGCTGCACCTACATCAACTACTTCAGATGTTACCAAACTAGGTATGGAAAAAATATCTTTGAATACTTTACATCCAACATATTTGGTGGTTGATTCAGGTACAACAGATCATATGGTGCAGTTGCCAATTACCTATATGATTTTCATGCCAAAAATAGTTTAGGTCCTATTTCTACATGAAATGGGTTCCTATATTTCTTTAGAAGGCAGGCTCAAATTATGTTGTTTCACTCGGGTTCCTGACATCTTGCTTTACAATTGCTATCCTTGAGCTCAAATCTTTTTCATGTAGCTAAGATAACAAAGGAATTGGATTGTCATGTCGACCTTTATCCTACTAATGTTGTGTTTTGGATCTTATATATCATGAAGAAGTTATTTGCTGATGATGCTTTTCTTCACATGCTCCACAAAGTTATTTATAAGTGCAGAGTATTGCTGGTTGTGGGGGAGAAGTGTTCCTGGTGACAGAATCAATTAATGGGCCCTAGAAGTGGCCACACCTTGATTTGCTATTTCCTTTTTGCATTTTAACAATAAAGATTGTGATATTTTGTCAATATGGTAGATTAGATAGACCTAAGTTTGACTATTTTGAGTGTGCCTCATACACCCTTTGCTCTTGTTCACACCAACAAGTTGGGACTTGTTTGTGAACAATTATTTCAAATAACATTCAGAACTATTTGTTGAAGCACAAAGATGAGGTTTTTTTATAATTTCAAGGTCTTTATGGATCAAACCAATTTGAGACTAAAATTCAATTCTTAAGATTGGACAATGGTATGAGAATAAAAGTTGTTGTCTACTTAAATTTTCTAGGTCACTACTGTTTCAATCAAATATTCTTAAAATCTTTTGGACCAAAGCCATTTCTACTACTTACCAATTAATTGAATGACCAGTCCAAGGTTAAGAGATTTGGTGGCAGCGGAGGCTGTTCTTGGCAAAAAAATCAGTCTTGATCATCTTCAATGTAGCTGGTTGTATTATACACATATAGATTGCAACTCAGAAGCATGTCAAATGGAGTCCAATTGCATTCAAGTGTATGTCTTGGAAAATGTTATAGCAGCAAGAAACATCATTGATGTTTTCCTGAAATTGAAAAACTTTTTGTGTAATATGATATTTCAATGAAAAAACTTATTGTTATAATGAAGTTTAGGAAGTACCCTCCAAGGGAAGAGTATTCAGCCAAATGTTGACATTGTCACGCTTTGCTTCATGTTGAAATATGTGAAGAATAACAAACTAGTGTTGGATCAAGGTACTAAAATTGTGATAACTCTATGGGTGAAGATTAACTTAAAAAAATGTGGCATTATCTTGCTCAGTTTAAAGTGAAACGAAAGATGTCACTATGAGCTGGATGGCCTCTCATTTGGCTCTAGGATTATATTACTTACAATGCTCCTACTAATGTCATGGATAAATACATTTATTGTTGTCATGTCTCTTGTAAACATGCATTTTTTGTAAAAAAATGTTTATAAATTTCATGAGCAGCACCTTATAATGCAGCCAAAAAAACATTAGTTGAGACATGTTATGGATGAATAACTTGGGGCACTATGAAAAAAATCAAAGCTAGGAGGTATGAAAATATTGATAGGTACAAGGTGTTATTTCTCACAAAAGAACTGCTCAAGATTTTGGAGTGGAATATGATCATGAAAGATACATTCTTGTGGTCAAGACAAATAAATTAAGAGTCATTTTATCTATTGCCTCTAATTTCGTGTCCAGTGTCTCAATATGAACAATGCAGTTCTCCAAGATAAACTGAATGAAGGAGTCTACATGGAATGGTACTTAGACACCCTAACACAAAAAAAGGTCTAGTTTGTACACTTAAAAAAGGATGTCTACGGCCTTAAACAATCTTCAATAGCCTAATATGCTAAACTAAGTTGGGCCTTTTTAAAAATAGCGATATGTAAGTGTAAGTCAGGAAATATAATATCTATGAAAATCAATGGCAAAAACATAATTTTTGCACTTATTTATCTTGATGACTTGGTTACTATTAGTATTGACTTGGATGGGTTGAAAGATCGAAAATACCTGCCTACGACCTTTGATATAAAGGATCTTGGTCAGTTGAAATATCTTTGTGGGTAATAAGATTGCTAAATACTACGAAGGACCATGCCTGAGTCAAAAAGGTATGCTCTTAACCTAAAAGGGGATTATAAACTTGGCCTCTCAACTACTGGAAACTCCTCTTTAAATTCAAAGGTAGACCTAGAGTTGGACAAAGGAACATTTCAAAGGCTAGTGGGAAAACTGATATAACTTATTATTACGTGCGCTGATATTACAAATTTAATGAGCATATGCATGAGTAAGCCTTGGAAATGTCATATAAATATGGTGGAAACACCAAAATTGAATGATATTGTGATGCCGATTGGGCAAGAGATGTTTGTGATAGAAGATCTACTTCAGGATTTTAATGATTGGAAATTTAGTGGTATACAAAAGTAAAAATCAAGGATTACTTCACGTGCTAAAGTGTATAGAGATATGACATATTTAATCAACTAATATGGGTAAGAAGTGCACTCAGTCAGTTGGGGTTTGAGATTCAAGAAGTATTGATCTTAATTGAAACAATAAATCTGTTATTAAATGATTGTCAATTATGTATTTCATTAAAGGACTAAACATGTAAAAAAAAATTGCAGCCCTCACATCATGGCCAGAAAACATATTGCAGATGGATTTACAAAAGGCACTTCAAGGTCCCAGTTCCCTATTCAAGTCCCAGGTTGTTCCAATTTTCATTCCCTACTTCAGGGAAAGTGTTGAAAGAAAAGAAGGCATGTTGTTTGAGGTATCCTAGGATCATGAGAAGGTTTAATTGCTACTGGTGTTGTTTCTAGTCTAGGTTGGAGTTTCTAGTTACTATATTTTTTTTGGTGTAGTTGCTATATTGAAGATTATATATTTGGTGATTGATGCTAATATATTTGGTGACACAATTGACTGTGCATGAGATATATGTCTCCCTGTGACAGCCTGGGCTTTCTATGCTTTTTAGAGTGAATGGAAACTGATTTTGAGAGTTCCTCCCCTTGGATGTGGACCCACAAAGATCAAATTAACCACTTTAAATACTATCTTGCTTGTGTGATGGTTCTCTACTTTTACAGCTGCACTAAATACTTCATTCTCTTTTTCTCTAATGCTGCCCTTGAAAAATCACTTTATAGGATCGAGATCACTAGGCTCGTTTGCAGAACAACCATGATTTGCCAACTTAAGCGCTAATCCAGCAATGTCTGAGGATGACTTACATGTATGGCTCAGTCACATTTATCATATAGAAATACATGAGAGTTCATGAGCAATTAGAATGCATGCACTTGGAAATCTTCTTTACAAAGCAATAGAAATATGGACTTAACCACACCATGAACTCCATTGATATTTATTATCGAGACTGAAGGAGCAAGTGATGGCACATGGTCAAAGAAAACGACTGAGATAGGAGTTGATGTCCACATGGTTAACCTCAGGATAGAGTGATGAAGCTTCATTATCATGGCTGATGGGGAAGGACATGATAACACCTTCAAAGAAGATGTGATAGAAAATGGAAAAAGCATGTCTCAACTCCCATGGCAGGTTCTCATCTGCACATATACACAAAAATACATGCAAATGTTTGTAAGCAGGACTCAGTCACTGTCAAAGGCATGCAAGAATATAACATGCAAATCACTATATTAAAATATAAAGTAATAATGACATTTATTGTTTATTTACTGGACAAAAATGTAGAAGTTAACCAAGGTCAGCTCTTTAAAGTTGGCCTAAGCAATGCAGAGATGAATATACTGTTAAGATTTCCCCCGTAGGAGACCTCATCATCCGCCCTACCATTGTCATACAAGAAAAAATGGTTATCTTTCATTAATTCATCATGGCGTGGGAGTTTGAGTTTTGCCAGCTCCAGCTCGGCTCGAGTCACATATTACTTGGCTTGAGCTCAACTTGTTCAATCGCATGTCACTTGTTTCATATATATTTTTTCTTTAAATAAAAATGAAAAGCACAAAACAAGGTGTTAAAATTTTTCAAAGATCACGGATATACTGCTGAAAATTAATAAACAGGGAAGACACGAGCTGGGTTGAGTTTAAACAAGTCAAGGTCATGTAACTCAAACTCGACTCATTCATAACTCTGCTGTTTGCTCAAGCTTGAGCTTAACTTGTTTATTAAATGAGTCAAGCTCAAGTCGGGCACATACAGGTGAGTTCGAGTAGGTTTCGGGAAAGCTTGGCTCGCTGTATAACCCTAGACATGGGTACATAAGTTCTGTCTGTCACTAACAACCCATTTCAGAAAATCTCTCTCTCTCTCTCTCTCTCCCCATAGCTGATTATATAATTGAAAGGTTTTGTGTCGATCATGAAAATATGTTTTTATGAATTTGTTAAAAACGGGAGTTAAAAAAGGTTGAAGTCCTCATTTACGAATCTGATCTACACAAGTAACTATGATCCGCTAGACCTAGTTTTTAGGTATATCCTAGTCGTTTTCTCTTTCAGCCTCACTTATTTTTTATTTCTTGTATGTAAAAGTATATGAGGTAATCTTTGTGGAGATGCTATGAAAAAAAAAGGAGGTTTAGTGTAAGAGCTTAACGGAGTTAAGATGGAGCTCCAGTATGGTCTTTGGAGTTAATGCTGTCCTCTCTCCCTTTTTAACTCACTTGTATAGGTGAGAATGCAGGCCCAAGGATAACCAATGCAGTGAAGAATCAAAGGATCTTCATTTAAGCTAAAATGGAGCTTAATTTCATGGAGGAAAAGAAATTCCTTTGGGTGGCAGGCACCTATGGACTGGTAAACTTCAAGAAACTTATAGTATATCAAGCACTTCTGAGATGGGAGGTGTCAGCCTCAAGGGTATAACATAGCTGGTCCAGCTTGGGGCTTGTAGGAATGCAGGTTTTTTAGTTCAATTAGTGTGGGCACGGCCCTGCGTCTTAAGATGGTGGGGGCATGACATACATGTTAAAGAATGCATCGCTGCCATCACTGATGCTGACACAGCTAAGGACTCTGGAGGTAGGAAGAATGGAGGGAACTTCGGGCCTCATTCCTAAGGATAGGGATGAACCTCTCACTCAACCAAAAGAAGGAAGACACCAGATGCACCTATAAAAGCGGCCAGCTGGAAGACACGTGATTGGGTAATGAAGATGAGGGGAATAGTCAATGGGGCCAATTGGCAAAGCAGTTCCACATGAGGTAGTGTCGGGTGCTTCCTGGGTTATATGAGGTGCATGCAAAGGATGAAGGGGGGCATTTGGCTATAGAAACATTAATAGATAAATTTGTAAGACTATCTCAAACAAATTTGTAAGACTATCTCAAAAGTTATGGTAGATTCACAGAACACTACATTTTTGTGTCCCTTGAATTTCCAGAAATCCTTGGGATAGTTTTGTGGAAAACTGTGTTAGTATTCCTATCGCCAAACCCCTCCTAAGTGACTAGAGCACAGAATCCTAGAGTGCCTTCTAAGCGTCCATTGAATCCTAGAGTGCCTAGAGCTGCAGTGACAATAGAAATTAACAGCACAAAAAGTACCTTTGGCACATTATAGTTTTACAGCTAGAGAAAAAGTGTGCATAAGGTCTAGCCATGAAAATGTCCCAATTTACCTTGGATGACTCCTAAAATTCATTTACAGCATTCTGTTCTAGGTGACCTAGAATTATGAGGGATGGACAATAGTTTATTTGTTTTATATATATATATATATAGTGAGTGCTAAGTCCCTTAAACTCATGACAGCTGTCCGATCCATCGGAATTGATGATTGATAAAAAACACAGACATGTCCTTTTCCATCCATGACGGTAGATTGAACAGCTCTGATGAGTGAGCTGGATGACTACATATATATATATATATATATATATATATATATATATATATATATATATATATATATATATATATATATATATATATATATTCCCTTAATCCTCTCCCCCTCTCTCTCACAGTGCGTCAGTCTCCTCCTTCTTTCCTCTTCTTCCAACAGGAGCTCCATCCTAGATGGTGTCAGCAAGACGCCGTCCAGCAGCCCCTCCGGCAAAAGCAGGGAGCGCCTTTCCTCCATCGTGCTCTACGATGGAAAAAAGAACATTAAAAATTTCTTTTTTCAGTGGTCCAATCAAAATGATGGACCACCTAAATACGATGTTCATTCACGGTTCAATTTTCTTATATATATATATATATATATACACATACATGACATACATTTTTCCAGCAGCGGTCACATAGCTCAATGCACTCTACATATGTGAGAAGCTAGAGTATACTGATGGTCGGAGGATTTCAGCATATATATATATATATATATATATATATATATCTATATATATATATATATATATATATATATATATATATATATATATATATGTGTGTGTGTGTGTTCATTCTAATTTAGTTATCTCTTTATGTTAGACGACTGAGCTAGCCCTGACTGTTGCGCAGCCATGGGGAAAAGTCCACAAAATGCGTTACAAAAGTGTAACTTCGCTTCCGGATTCGAGATCCTTACCTTGTATCTTTTGAAGCCATTGCTGCTCGGTGATATGTTCCTTCTGCAGGGTCTTCCCGCTAAGAACTTCCCACAAGTTGACAACCTCCATTTGAGATTTGATGTTTGATGGAGGTCGTACATAGATGGTGCGGTTAAGGGTGCGCACATCATCCATGGCCTTCACCACGTACTTCCCTATGTCTTCCTCCGCCATCCAAACCACTGTACATCGAAATTGGTGTTAAATTGTGTTTACAGGTGTGGTGCCGTTTACAAGCTCACTAGCAAAACAGCCCTCAGAAGATGACTCCAAGAAACGCACTTTGAGTTTGAAATTCTTGACCTCCTACCAGTTGAAGGTCATACTTCCAACTTCTTGGCTAAGTAAATAAGTTGATGATCAAATTATTGATATATATCTACATATATCTATATACTGGGCAATGGCACATGCAGGCTGACAAAAGTGTTTATTTATAAATTGAAATTTCATGGATGTTTTTTTTTTCTTCATTACACAGGTGCCCCTTAAAAATTTAAAACTATGTAACTAGCCCCTTAACGAAATTTGGTAGCTCTGCCATGTGAAACTTTCCTTCTTATTGCAAAATCTTAGATCTACGTCCATCGTCAACAATGTAAAAAGTTAAATTAGATTTGTTAATTTCAAAGTTCTAGGCAGTGGCCGAGCTAGAAAGAATTTCTAGACAGAGTACTCATTCACAGATTTCTATTTCCAAAACGGCACTATGTATATAACAGAACAAATATTTAAAAATGTTAATATAAAAATTGTGTCTCTGCCTCTCGTTCTAGGTGATCCTTGATTCCTTTTTTGTTTTTTTTGAAAAAACAAGCAAGCCGTGAGAGAGAGAGAGAGAGAGTATAATTCCTTCTGGGGCTTGTAAAATAACTAGAACAACTACATGATTTATATATTTTTCCATTTCATTGTCAGAATGTATCTCATAACACATTGCAACTCACCCGTTTGAGCTATGTCAACGCAAAGCAAAATTGATACTTCTTTTGCCAGCTAAAAAAAGTTAATGAAAGTTAGGCAGTTTTTCGTTTTTCCTTAATGTTCATTTCATGTATACGTAATGAAAACATATTTAACTGGCAGTCTGGCAGTAATAATACTTTATAAAAGCAAAGCGTGTTTAGTTTTCCAAATTAAACTGGACACTTGCCCACCCTGACCTGGCAAAATTAAATAGAAGGTCAAGTCGAAGACATGGGCTGCCCCTCCTTAGTTGGAATAGTGTTCGCACCATGCTTCGTTCAAATAAAATGCCCCTTAGTGTATATATATATATATATATATATATATATATATGAAGTAGCTAAAATTGACAGCATGGTGAAACTAAAAATGCAAACATGATTAAAACTTAGCTGGCAGCTAATTTACATTTATAGGATTTAAAGTTCATTAATATTTATTTTCATTTTATTATGTATTAGAATGTCTACTGCCCCAAAGGACATAGCGCAAGTGGGTAGGTCAGAATGCATTATGACGTCTCTAGTTCACTTTGGGGTGTCATGTTCTTGAAACATAAGAAAGGAGTAGATCCAACGTGCAAGCTGAAGCACGTGGAAATCTTATTGTTCAGTATTGATGCAGTTTCAGACCTTGGTAGCAAAAGAAAATACTTAGAGGGTGGAGGGTGTGTTTCAGGTCTGATTAATCCTCCTGCTCGCCTGAAAATGTCTCTTTCCCAAGTTGAATTTCTACCTCCATTACCACTGGCAAGACTAAAGCCTAAAGGCTAAGACTATCGACTCAAGCCTTATAGCTGTGTTGACATTATATGCCACTACGCCAACTATCCTAAGGCATTATTAATTGGAAGACTTAAATATTCTTATTTATGAACTTTTACCTTATTCATGATATTTATGTCAGTACGTGTTTCTTTTTTCATCTTGAAGTAAAATTCATTATGAATTAAGCGACATATTATTTCGTGCGCTGTTGTTTGGAGAAGAAATATGACACTTGTTCAAACAGATCTTTCTTTTATGGTCAATAGCATCAAGTGTACTCAATAATTAGAAGTTGCAAACAATACCTGCACTTTAAAAAGAGAATAACCTATCAAGTTAACGCCCCTTTTAAAATGTCCTGTACTTATAGGACTTGAGATCAGGTGATATAAAAACTTTTTAATTTATTGAAAATCTGAAAGGAAAACACACTTAAAGCTTTGATTTTTTAGCAAACTACTAAATAAATGAGATTCAAACTTAAGCTTGCTTATGTCATATCACCAAAATATAAGCTCCCTTTTCACAAAATATTGATACCAAATCTTAATTCTTTTTTCTTGGGTGAGCAGGAGAGACCCACTCCTAAACCTCAATCAACCCTTTATTTAAGTTTAGTTCATTACCAAAACCTCATCCCTTTATTTAAGTTTAGTTTATCACTCATTCTTTTTTTAGTAGATCCAAATTAAAACATACAAGTTGAAGTTGATCCTAAAGGATCTTGCCAGCTATTCTTTTATTATGTCAAATGGGAAAAGAATATTTTTCGATCATTTTTTAAACAAAAAAGAACATGATACACCAATTATTGTTCCTGTCCACGGAACCCAATTTCAGGAAATGACCAAAGACAGTAAGCCAAAGAAAGGAAAAATATAACTTCTAAGCTGGCATAATGGAAGAAAAACCCAAAGCACTAGGAATAGAATGCAAGTTGGCAATGTGTAAACCCTTGGGCCAATTTTCTCGATTCTGGTGTTTCTTCAAGTAAATGAATGAGGCCTTCTCTTACCTTTGTGATTTCCGTCGCCATAGATCTGCACTTTGGCCGCTGGCGGCCAGAACCGGCCAAAATTAGCCAGGCCAGACAGGAAGTAACCGGCAAAGCAGTGAGCAACCACGTAAGTGTGGGGGATCCCACTCTCCTCTACAGCTCGCCGCACCCTTCTTTTCTGCTCAAACAACACTGAACCAGGCGCGATGGAATCCTCCATGAAATCTGGGTCCACTCCATATTCTGAAGGAAGAAATCTCTGCAACTCCAAACAGCAGGGATTTCATAAAAGCAACTCGGATAAACCACTTTAGTTTGCGATATTGGTGATTCCGAAATGCAATATGTAACTGGAATCGTGTTTAGCATGCGACTTTCTCTGTTTTCATGTGTTAAAAGTTGTCTAGAAGAAGATGGTCTGAAAAATTTTTGGACCAATCTCTGTTAATTAATCCCGCAGGGCATTACAGTCGATTAGTTTAAATGCGAACGCTAATTTGATCAGTGGATCAAATTTGTAAAGAGATACTCTTGCAACTTAAAGATCTAATAGGCAAGATGAATCAACCCAATTGGCAGAGCTAATTACATTTGTCAACAAACGCATCTATGGTCTAAGCTAGAGAGAGATCTAGGGAGAGAGAGAGAAAGACCTTGATGGTTCTAACTTGCTTTATGGCCCGGACGAGCTTGAGCTGCTGCTCAATTTGGTTTTCGGCGATGGCGGAGATGACGTAGTCGATCCCAGAGAGGAGGGAGACCAGAGATTCATGGTCGTCCAGGGAGGCCTCCACCAGCGTAGCACCTGCTTGCTTATAGGAGAGGAGGAGTGGCAGCTTGTGAATGCTGGCATGAGTGGTTGGGCCTGTGAGCAGGAAGATCTGGTGCCTGGAAGAAGCCAGGCAGGCCTTGGTTATCCATGCGCCGATGTAGCCGGTGGAACCTATAATCAGGACCTTGCTTGAATCCATGGCCGTTGAATATCCCCTTCTTCTCACTAAGAGTGAGTTTGCGCGCACCTGCGGTGCGGGAAATATATATACACCAAAGGATGAGCTGCGGTATTTTTGAAATTATTTAAAAATAAATGTCTTCTTTAGTTTTTTAATTCTTTTTCGTTTACCTTTTTCTATCTTTTGGTAAAGTATTCTTTTCTCCATTAAATATAAGAACATTTTGGTCTGGTGTATAATTTTTTTATGCATAAGGGTACGAACAAAGAGAGTTGCGTAAATAGCTCGGGCATGTATTACATATACGACCAGAAAATGGCAAGAAGTTGCGATATTTTAAAAAACATTTTTAATCTTTTAACTGTTTTTTTTGTTTCTCGAGCTGCATGAAAATTTTGTGCATTAGTAGAGTCTATTTTCTGAAAAAAATTACAGAAAACTTTATTTGTTTTATGTAAAAATTTTGAAAAATGATATTTCGGCTCTAATCAAAACTTAAAAACTTTAATTTGGTAAAATTTTAAAACTTTAATTTGACCCCTCTCATAAAATTTTTTTGTGTTCGCTCTTGGATAAAATTGGATAAAAGTGCAAGAGGAGCTAGTCTTTGCCTAGGTAGGGTAATGTGAATATAGGAAAGTGTAATGAGTCAGCCAACTTGGTTGGATTTGGGGTAACTTATGTAAAACAAGTGATGGTTCACCTTGAACTAAAATTTGTTGACGAATTTAACATTTTTTTGTTTTCATTTTCATTTAAAGGAAAAAAAGCATATGAATCAAGTGACATGGGCTTAAATGAAAGCTCAACTGAACATTCCTTTTCATTGAGATCGAACTCACCCTAAAGTTCAACTGAACTCATTCATAAAGCTGCACTCAAGCTCAAATCGGGCTTCAGCCGAATAATATGTGACACGTGCCAAACTCGAGCTACAGTGCCATGGTTACTATTGATGTAATAAATTGGCACACGGGCAGCTGTCAAAAAGAGATAAAGACATGTACTCTCAGCTGTCAAAAAGAGATAAAAGGCATCTACTCTCAAAACAACTCACCTTTGAAAGATGTGATGCACCTAACTTTCTGTTAGGTGCACCTAAACTTTAAGTTGTTCGCGGTCAAACTCATCGATGGTAGGTAATAGTCAAGCACAAAGAATTTGGTTGAGTAGAAGGAATATTACATGCAAACCGTTAGAAGAAATCTAGAGCTCTCATCAAATCACTTGTTTTCTTAATACAAAGCCTGCTTTAGATGCATGCTTAAGAGTGTCACTCTTCCTATGCTTCAATTTGCATGTATATAGTTTCTTTTTATGGCCGTACAAGAGGTTAATGTTCTAAGGATTCAAAATGATATCTGGTCATTTACCAGCCTCTGCCCTAACTAAAGGTGGGCACTGGGCCGCCCACCCCAGTAATAATCGGTTTCGGGTCAAATCGATGTCTGAAACTCAGGCTCAGGCCTGGACCCGATATCTGAAACCTGAGCTTAGACCTGGCCCAGCCCTGCCCGACTCGGTTATAATAAAAAAAAATATTTTTAAAATATAAAACAATTTTTTTGAATATAAAATATTATTTTAATAACAAAAATATATATTATTAATATTTTTTAAATGTTATCCGGCCAAATCGGCCCCCATCGGGCCGATCAAAGCCAGCCCATCGAGCCCGGGTCTGGGCTGGGTTTTTGGGGCCTAAATCCGGCCTGACGCCTACCCATAGCCCCAACTGTTGTGCCAATCTTCTTATAAATGACAATACAAAATATTCATATTATTAACTAATGTTATGCTTTAATAACCTTGCCAGCCAAAAGAATAGAATATGGAGGGGTTACATAGGAAAAGAAATTTTAAAAGATTTTTTTTTTTAATTTTTGGATGAGTTATATTAGAAACTCAAAATTCCTTTATTTGGAAAACTATAGTTTGTGAATTTCTTAAGCCAAAAAATGAACATGTTAAGCAAAAAGTAGACATAATCTACTCCACTATACGTGTTTGTGCAAATAAATTGGTGAATCTATAATTGCTCCAATATACTATCATATATAGAAATTGTGAGGCTACTTAAGTGAGAGTCCTCACGGGCATCATCTAGAATTCTCCAATGCCATCCTCATTCTATCTTCTTGCACATTTACAAGACAAGATTGTTTCTTTCGAACTACAAGCTGAAGCAAAACATCAAGGCGCACACTGCTAATAATGTCGGCTTATATTCAAGAACAAAGCATAAGTAGTGACGATCACGACATATGTCAATCCATTTGATATTAAAAAGGGATTAAACAAACCATACTCACATTTAACAAGTATATTAATTTAGGAATATGTTTGCAAAACAAAATATGACTTTAGGTCCCAAGATCCTCCCAATTAGTTCAGTGTCTAGACCAAAATACATATGCCATAGACTCATGGATTAGCAGTAGTCTATTATTTCATGAAGTGGCTTAATTCGACCACCTGAAAATAGCAAGTGGAATATGGAGTAAGTCTATTAGTTGCCAATAACCAACCCACTTCAAGGTTCATAACTATGAAGTAAATAACAAAATACAGCAATGATCATATATGGCATTATTAGAGCATTTCAACGGAAAGTGGACTTCAAACTATTTGAAACTAATGTGAAATACTTCAGAAAATGAACCATACACACAAAATTTGCTTGTTAGCTCTCCAGGTTCTTAAAACGTGTCGGGCTAATTGTCCTACTAAACAATTTCCTTATTGTCTTTCCCACTAAGCAATATTCACGTGGGAGTCTGCCTCTTCGCTCTTGTTCAATGTGCTTCAGACGAATATCCCAAGTTAAAGCATCCACATTTACGTGCATATTAAAACATGCACCATTCATGTAATAAGAATTAAAAACAACATCCAACACAAACGAAATCATTCGACAAAATATCAAAACATAACACCGGGTGTTTAAGTGCATATTAAAACATGCACCATTCATGTAATAAGAATTAAAAACAACATCCAACACAAAGAAACCATTAGCCAAAAGTTAGTAAAACAGAAACTGAAACAAAGTTTCATAGAATATGAGACACATGTAGTACATCGTGCAGTAGTAGACTTCATCCATATGTAGATCTAGTTTGCAGGTTTCTATTCCCCGAAAAAGTAAGCTCTCTTCTAATGTGGTGTGAGTAATTCCTTTGGTAGAAATTTATGTTCAATCAAAGAAATTGAAATAATTTCCTTCGTATCTTTGATTTCTGCAAAATCGCTATTCCAAATAATTAAGGTGTATAAAATTTTCTCTCTCCTTGTTTTGCTCTCTGCTCCATCTCTTTCTCTCTCCTGTTTTTCCTGTTTCTCCTCTTTTTCTCTCTTTTCTCCTCGAAATTACTGCCCAAAAAGAGGCGGCAGACCTATAAATACTAAAATATTTTTTGTAATATTTTAATAGATTTTAGAATATTTTATTATGAGGTGGTAAAAGTTAATTAAATAATAAGTGAAGTTTATAGCATTTCGTTAGATTTAAGTACTTAATTTCGATTCCGGTTTAGCTTAGTTTTTAAGCCTAGCTTAAGAGCTCTAATACTTCTGTAATTAGGTGTTTAGGCTCTTAACTATCATTGAGTAAGCTTAAACATGATTAGAATAATTTACTATCAGATTATTCAAATACTAATCTCCCCTGGGTTATGGTTGGTAATAACAAGTATGCCTCCGATCAATGAAAAGACTACCTAAGTCTCGCTGGATCTTGGATTCTTATAGTCTCCTAGTTTAACTACAAGTTTTATAACTATCATACATCGATTTTTCTGTCCAGTTTGAAACATGATCAAAACCAAGCCGAGTACTTTCTATAGGTATTATTTGCTCTTAATTTTGATATTATGTCTCTGCAATACTCATACATGAACATAGTAAGATTCAGGAACTTTTAGGGCTAAAATAATAACTCATAATCTGATTTTGGCAGTAAGGAAGTGGATGTTACACAATGGTATCTGGGAGATAGTTAATTTACCACCTAGGGAAGGCCTACAAGTTCAAATGGGTATACATTGAGTGACATATTGATGGCTCTATTAAATTCATAATTCTCACCTCGTTGCTAAAAGGGTACACACAAGTTGAATTATTTGAGTTCCATGAAATCTTCACATCCATTGCCAAATTGGTCACTATGCAATGTCTCCTTTATCATACAACTATCTGAGCAGAAGTATATACCAACTTGACATTAGCAATGCCTTTTTAAGCAACACCTGTTCCTATGGTGAACACAATCTAGATATCTATGTGGACCTTCCACCAGGACATAATCACAAGAGGGAGTGATAGGCATGTTTTCTCAAGAAATCATTACATGGCATCAAGCAATAGGTTTAACAAATTGGCACACTATTTACATGCTGCAAATTTCATTTCAATTGAAATCAAATGACATCTTATTCACTCATTTGCAATCAAAGATTAGACAAACACCACCTTTTAGTTAATATTTATTATGTATAAAATTTTGAACTTTCAACAAGTACTTAAAAAAAAAAGAAACACAAAGAAGAATAGAAATATGCAGATGAATTCTTCCAAAAAGAAATATATAATTGTATTAAGTAGCAATTAATGCAGATCATCATGTATTTCTCTATGAGATATATCCAATGATATTAGACTAGTCCACCCAAACTAACCTCATTTGAGAAATGAATATGTAAATGATGCATGATATAGAAAAAAATTTGGGAGAAATATCTTCACCAAATAGCGTAGTAACATGGAAATTTGATTCAACCAGTTATTGCAAGCCTTTATTTGTAATGGCCTTCGTGTAGGCCTGGGCGTCGGGCCGGGCCGCCGCCGGGCTGGCCCGGTCCCGATAGCTTGGCCCGACAGCGGGCCCGGGCCGGATAGGCCGGCCTGGGCATCGGCGGGGCCGCCGCCAGGCTGGGCCGGGCCGGGCCCGGACCCGATAGCTCGGCCCTGCAGCGAGCCCATTCCGGATAGGCCGGCCCGGCGGCGGCCCGCCTGGCCCGACTCCCGGGCTGCCTTCCCGCTCCCTCTCTGAGCCCTCTCCCTTCCCGACGTTCCCGTCTCCCTCTCCCGCAGACTTCAGCGACCTCCTTCACTCGCTCCCTGACTTCAGCAAATGAAGGAGAGCTCGAAGCCATGGCACGCGGTCATTCGTGATGGTAACTCCCTCTCTCTCTCTCTCTCTCTTTCTTTGTCTAAACCACCACGAGGGTTTCATTCCTCAATCGTTGAGGCTTTCAACAACGAGGAGGGTTTTTGAAAAACCCAAGTTGAGGGATTTAGATGGACCCTCATTGATGAGGGTTCCTCTGAAGCCCTCAACAAGGGTTTCAGAGTAACCCTCATCAACGAGGGTCGCTCGTTCCTCTCTCTCTCCCTCTGAAGCCCTCAACAGAGACACCTCGTTAATGAGGGTTTCTCTGAAAACCTCGCTGAAGCCCTCAACAGATAGACCCTTGTCGATGGTTTCTCTGAAACCCATACAAGAACCTCGCTGAAGCCCTCAACAGAGAGACCCTTGTCGAGGGTTTCTCTGAAACCCATGCAAGATGGATTTCTTTGTCGATTTCTCTCATGACCTTTTTGTTTTATCTTCGGGCGGTTTGGCCACCGCTTAGACAAAAGGGGAAACAGTCGTCGGGCCCTTCCCTTTTGCTACAGGTTAAAAAGAGAGAGGGAGGGCTTGCAACCCCTCCTAGTGGACCGGCGCAGGCACTGGACGATGCCGAACAAGCCCGGTGACAGCATCCTCACAACCTTAGCCGCTGAGGACAAGGGATCGCCTTCCCCCACCTTCCGTCGGTGAGGCAGTTAGAGTCGTCGGGTAGCCACACAGCGCCCGGCCGGCGGCAGATAACCTGGAGGAGGCCCAGAGGATGCTGCTGGAGATCAGCGAGATGTCCACGCCCACTCCGCTCTCCCTCCTCCTCTCCCTCCCCCTTCCTGTCTCCCTCTTCGCAATGTTCGAACTTCGAGGAGTCCCGGCTTGGCGGGCCGCGCCGGGCTTCATTTTTGGTGGCCAGGCCCAGTACCGGGCCTGGCCCGACAATATTATCGGGCTGGACCTGGGCCCGGGCTTCAGGCCTGACGGGCCGACATGGGCCGGGTCTTAGCGGGCCGGGCCCGGCCCGATGCCCTCCCCTACCTTCGTGGAAAGCTTTAATTGGATCAATGCTAAGCTAAGTTCTTTTCTAACAGCTTAAAACATAGTCAAAGGAATAAATATTAGTGACACTATGTTGATCGTATGTGTTTATTTACAAGTTATTTAATATTTTTAAAATAAACATTGTAAGCATTTATGTAGTGAGTTTATGAAAAGATTACATATCCTTAGCCATAGCCTGTCAACCTTCCAGTGATACTCAACTTTCCTTCCTATAATCCATCTTTTGCTATTGTTCTTTTGCTCGACAAATTGTATTCACATACTAGTATGAGAAATTTTGTTTTGTATTTTTGAATGGCCTTGCACTAGTTTGAATTAGTAGAAGAGCCATATGCATATACCTACTTGTACTTGAGATCCTTTTTTATCTCATATATTACTGAATTTGTGTAACTTTGTAATTTTGGATAAATGAAACTATAATGCAACACGATCATTTCTAATGAATCATGAGATGTAAATAACTCCAGAGTAGTTAAACTTTTAGGACTGATTTAGTTTTAATTGAGCCTAGTTATAGTTTACTTGATGATATATTGGATCACGTGGCAATCCATTCTTTGGCATGTTTTTCATTCTTGAGATCATCAAGATTGCAATTTTATAAGTTAGCTGCATAGTTTGAAACTCCTGTGTGGGTAGACCACTTTTAATTGCTTTGTGTCACATTGATATGATTTCTTAATACAACATGTTGTATTACTTCATCATCCTTCCAACATGTTTTTGACTTTTATTCATTAGTTGACAACTCAAATGTTTTCTTCTCTATATGACTTTAAGCTCCACAAAGATGTCTCTATGTACTATCATATTTAGCTTATTTCCCATTCATGCTTTCTCAACCTTGATAATCATGAAGCTACAAGAGAGAGAAAAGGATCGCTAAGTTTGTTTTGCATATATCATTGACCTTAGTTTCTATAAGAGTCATCGTGTCTCTGAGTTGATGATTGTTTTTAGGATTGTTCTTGTGATTTTTGTATCAAAAAAATAATGATGACTTATTTATCTATTTTATAATTGCATGACATGTCCTATTGCAGTAAACCATCTGTTAGATTTATGTCCTGATTACATACAAATAGCAATAGGCTACTTTCATTACCAGGTTGTGGTGCCTAATAATTTTCTTTTTCTGACTCAGATAGATGGCCAATATAAAATTTTCCTCTAAACAAACTATTTTTGTTCTCATATGCTAGATATTAAAAAGAGTCATAGGGAGGTTCTGATTTGAGGTGGGAAATCCTAACACTACATATTGCATGGGATGAAGCTACATATCTGGCATTACCTTTCTATTGCAACTCTTTGTTCAAACTCGAAGAACTATTTTCTATTGACAAGATTATGATGGTACATGTCATCTCCAAAATTAGACAAAAACCACTTAATCATTGACTAGTTTTTTTTATTAAATTCATTTGCTAAGACATCATAATTGATACATGTTTATTTGGATTATCTTTTATGGTTCTAATATTTCATTCTATCCCTTTTTAATTTTTCTGAATAATTTATCCTGCTTTTTGTCACGATCAGAGATCATTAGTTAGTTGTTGGAGATAAGCCTTTTTAAAAACGAAATTTACAACCATATATATATATATACATTCCTTATAGTCCATCGAATATATTTAAAAGTTTAGAATATGGATATTTATAGACTTTCAATAATAGATATTCCTACTGTAGTTTGAACTGGAACACTTATGACTATGATAAGATCATTAAACCATGTCAGGTGTCAAAAATGTTTTTTGGGTTCTAATTTAGCAAAAGAAGATAGCAGTTAGCCAGCCACTTAAGCAACATCATGAATGCAGTTACATTGTTCTACTTTGCATAATGCTAACTGTTTTAATGAAATTTCTACTCTATAGGTCAACCTAAGCCCCATCTAATGTTGTTATAAATGCATATTTCTTCCTTTGTATAATACTTATTTTCATCTGTAATGGACCTTTAGTAGCTTTCAAGAATGCATGGTTTTTTGTGTAGTATAGAGCATAGACTGCATATCCTTTCTTTTAAATTAAACTTCCAGCATATTAATTCTAGTAATTCGTTTCTTACAAAATATAGCATGAGTTGATTGGCATAATTAATAGAAAGGTATCATTAGATATACACTAAATAGTTTTCATTCTGATCAAAAGATATGAAAAGATTTTTGTAAATGCTTATCAAAACACAAGATACCCGATTGTCCTCAAATAAGTGTCAGACAAGATTTCAGTTGCCTCCATACTTCTAAACTGTAAGAGCTCAAGACTACTAAAGCAATACCAAAGAATTATCCATAAAAGCTGCATAATTCCCAGAAAAGAAACCCAACTAATCCAGTACAAGTCAAAGAGACCAGATTTAGAATTTATCAATTTACATCTAGGTTGTGGAATAATATAAGAAACAAAAATTTTGAAAAAAAATCACCATTCTTATTTTGAAAGCACCCTCGTAACTCCCTTGGCACAAGAGGAGATCATAAACACGAATCATTGAGTACAGAGGAAACCTCCATTGATATCCTTAACGAAGGGGACATTGCAAAATCTTTGCATCCACAAGTAACTTTAAGTAGCTATAATAATCCAAGGAAACTAAAGAACATAGTTCTAGTTATTGAAAAGAGGTTACACTAAACTTTGGCTTCTATAAAAATTAATGCTACAAAGATTGATAATGACTACCTCACAGAAAACGGTAGCGTCCTGGACTCCAAGTGTACCAAGCCCCTTGGGTCTATGAATGGCTTTGGTAGGTGTCACAACTGTAAGAGCCTATTAACATTTGGAGGAAAATTATCTGATTTTAAAAGCTATGTGCTAATAGAATAAGAAAGGGAATAGCATATCCACTTACAAAATGATCATTGATTATTGTCAAAGGAGCATGGCAAGCCAATCTTTGCTTTTCTTTGGTGCACATTAGTGAGCAAAGTAAAGAAGGTTTTTTGTTTGAGCATGGATTTTATAGGCTCATTAATAAATAAGGATACACATAAGCATATGTACAGAAAATGTATTAATTGGGATTGAATGTCATCTTGGTTGAAATATCATCATAAGAATGTAATTGGTTCATGTGTACTTAATAAATACATGCAATGTTTCAACTATAAAACCAATTTTTATTCACATTGGTTCATCCAAATTATAACAATGTATTTTGAAGAAGTTTTGTTTCTAGCAAGGACATGACATGAAGCTTTACCAGTATTGTCAGCAAATGTAGTCCTTTTCATTTATTTTTTGCATGAATGACCTAAAGACATTTGATGTCCCATGTATGATGTTTTTTTTTGTTTACTCCCTTTTCCTTTAAAATTTTTTGAAAAAACTGAGTTCTAGAATGTAGTTTTTGATGGCAATCTATTTCACGAAACAGTTTAAAGAGCTTATGTTTTTACTATGTTTTAATATCTTATAGAAAACTATGATAGTCTTTTCAGTTCCTTGATGAATGGAGAAGCTTTGTTGTCTGATCTCATAGAAAACTTTGTGTTGTTTGTCATTGTTGAACATAGTTCATGGTTTCCTATTGAATAGTCACAACAACCACTCCATTCATTTACAAGTCATAGTGACTTGTGAGTTCTTAATGAAATCTTGAAAAATTGCCAAAGTTAATTGCTGAAAAAAAATGTGAAGTGCAAAGAGCAGTATTATTGTTATTTAGATGCTATATCGTATGGAGTTCTGATTTGGAAGTTGCTTTTGCATGCCAATGTCCAAATTTGCTGCAAAAATCTAACCACCATAAGCACCTAAAAATATTATGTGAAGCCAAAAATTAGGTAGCAAGATGATTATGCTTTGTTACTAGGCTGCTGCATTTTATTGAATTTTGTTTTTGGATGTTTTGCATGCCAAGGTCCAAATTTCGTACACTGATTTGTTAGAGAATTCAAGGACATTTTTTCAAAAAATAACTACTCTTTTAACAAAATCAACCCTAATGATGTATGTTTAGGTTGCTTTTTTATTCTAAGAGGCATCATCTTGTGGGGCATTTAGGTTCATAATGTTATTCATTCGGATTGTGAGTTGATTGAAAACTTTGCAAATGGTTTTGTGGTTTGTTCTCCTCATGATAATTCCAATTCATGCTCAATGCGTTTATCTAACACTTTGCTTTTGAATTGTTTTATCTTTCATTGACTTTTATTTTATTCTCTTGTGCTTTAGATGTGGTTTAAAATGGTTAAGGCATAAGTATCTTATTGACAGACAATTCAAGTTGGGAGATATGTGCATATAAAGACAACCTCAACTTCAATGCAGTGTTGTTCCCATGATGAACTCAGGAGCATGAACTAAATGTCTTTATTGCTTTGACATTCTTTTAGTAGATGCAGATGCGTCTAATCAAATTGATACCAAATTTCTTTTACACTACGTAGAGGATGCTGTGAAGGCTATAATGCATCCTTTCTTCAACAAAATGTCATAATGCTTGAGCTTTCTCCATCTACATATATTCTGTGCGCATTCAATCCTATGAATTTAGATCTCATGCTCTTAATGAGTTCATATGTCACAAAGATGGAGAAGTTTCAATAGTTAGAGAAATGATGTTGGAAGAGATGGAGAGAAGAAAAATGGTGGTGCATGATGCTGCACCAATGAATCGAATACAAGTTCATGTATCAAAATATATACACAAACATTTGAATTTATAATGATTTACATGTATATTACATAATATAACAGATAGGAAATGTTACCACCATACTCCATTTCTATGACTTGTGAACCTAGTGTAAAATCCTGCAACTAACTCTTCCATTCATCAACAACTTCCTTCTCTATGGCTCGTGAAGCTACCCTAACATCCTGAAAATGACAAGTTTCTTGGACCTCAAATTTATCAAAGAAAAGAGGCTTGACTACAACAAGTGACATGTAATAGCTCAAGAGATTGAAGATGGTTATCAACAAACCTTTTATAATGAAGTTCTTTTAGATTCTATTTCTTACCTCTTGATTCAAAAAATTCTTCAAGTTCCTCCAGTTTTCCTTTTGACTCCTCTAGATACCACTCAAGCTGCTTTATGTTATTCCCCATAAAATTTGTATCCTATTTTCTAATGCAAGCAATGCTTCTCATGTGTCCTATTAGATGTTTCAAGTTTTTTCGTCAAAGACAAAATCATAAGTTCTTGAATAATATTCATATCCTTTCATCACTTGGAATTTTTTTATTAGTTTGGGTCCCCTAGACATTGAGGTTCTGTTTGTTAAATGATAGTTGTATTTGGCTATTAATTTTAAAAACTTCTAAAGCAAAACCTTAGCAAAATAAGGTTATCAACAAATCAACAACGCACTGTTGATTAAATTCGTAGTTGGCAAGCCCATGAATGGGGCTTGGATCGGCTTCGAGTCAGGTCTCTTGTTTTGGTGGTCTCCAAAGATGAAAAATTTGAAAAATCTTTTGGATAATTGCTAAAAATGAAAATTAAAAATCTTTCTTCTAGCAGTTTTGAAAGAATTTGGTAAAATCTATAAAGCTTGACAAAAGGACTTCCTTTTAACCCGACACATCATCAAATGGTATCACGATTGTTTGCATCGCAAAATTGTTTTTTGTTTTCAGAATGCTTCAAAAAATTAAAATTTTGTTTTGAAAGGAGAGAGAAAGGGACTCACCTATCGATAGGAGGATTGGTCATTCCCGACGCTTTTACCGGAAGAAGCTAATCTAAGGGATATTACTCTTGATGCATTTTGTTTTTACTTAAACATCCTCTCCACCATAAATGAGGTGTGGTGCTTGAAAATAATTTTAAAGATTGATATATCAAAATCTTATGAATGATAAAATTTTGAAGTATCATTTGAGAGATTGAGCCATTTTGACCGACTTTCAAATCAAGAAATCTTTGCAAATATCATTTAGAAATAACTAATATGGGAACTTTTGAAGATTTTTTCTTTTTAATCAATCCAGTGTTTCATTAGGATCTTAAGTAGACTCAAGATTTTTTTTCGGTTTTGGTTACTTCCTAGCTAGAGCTTCATGAGAATCTTGCTTAAGTTTTCTTAGGGAAATGCTTGTGATGATTCATGAAGTGAATGTAAATGTATTGATTCTATATGATTGAAAGAAATCATTCATTCTTACCATAACATTCATCTAAGAGATACTATCACATACATCTAAGTTCCGCACATTTGCTTACATATTTTCTAGTATGTTATCAGAAATATTCTTATAGAGAAAGAAAAGTTTTTGAATTTGGAATGGGATTGTAGACCATCAAGCATGATTCCAACATTGGGTCATTACTTGAACTTTGGTCTTAATGAAGTCGATAAATGAACATGAAATTTTTAATTATTAGAAAATAGATATTTGGAGGAATGAAAGAAAGGAAAAGAATTAGAAAGAAGAAATGATTTTAGAGGGAATGATGTTTGTATATGATCATATATGTGTTTACGTACATGATCATTCATAAAAAAATTATGTTAAGCCAAGAGAAAAACAGACAGAAAGAGAAAGTGAAAGAGATTTTGAAAAGAAAGAAAGAAATATTTTAAAAAAGGAGAGAGAAAGAAGATATATATATATATGTATATATGAAAGTGGATGCTAAGTCAAAGAGGGAAAGATATTTGTGTGTGCATATATGTGTATAAACATGTATATACGCATATACATATATGAAAAGTAAAATCAAACGATAACTTGAGGCAATTTCTACTTTGATTTTTTTTATATAGGCCAGAGAGGAACTTGGGCTCATGCAAGAGCCTAAGCTAAGTCCCCAAGGCCACATTAAAGAGGGCATATTTTGAATTTTTTTTTAAAAAACATGACACAAAATAATTTCATATAAGCATGAAATAGAATAATTATTTCACCTATTACAATGGAATTTATTTTTCCCGACATTGGGTATGGGAGCATACATGAAATGGAAAGTTAATAATGTAAGAAAGCACTCTTTGGGATCCCTAATCAGATAAGAATGTCATGAATATGCATTTTAACACGTACATATTTGTAAGGGCTTTCGCGGGTTTGACAAATCTCAACCTGTTATCACCACAATTTTTTTCCAAAAGGTTGTATTTTATTTTTAGACCCTCAATCAAATCCTAGACCCAAAACAAGTTCGCGACTATTCGATCCAAAGTAAATCTCCATACCCATGTCCGAACCCAAACACAAAATTTAAATTCAAAACCCAACGTTAAATGAGATATTCAAATCTAAAATCCAACTCTCAGATCCAAATTAAATCCAAAATCCAAGTTTAGATCCAAATCCAGAATTTCAAGCTCAAAATCCAAAACGGAGATCAAAACGACAAAATTTAATGTTATCGAGCACTGCACGTACGTGCACAGACCTTCCTTTTGTTTTATATTTCGCTCTCATGCCAAAAATATGTTTTGAGCTTAAACCATTCACTAGAACCTGTCAGCAACCAATTGGACCCAGTTCGGATTTAAAACAAGACCGAAGTCACTCAAAATGGAGTCGGCCTCTCCATTTAAAACAAAAACTATTTTTATATGCATTTAAAAAAAATGGTTTAATGTTTTTTTATGTATATGAACAGCTCTTTCCTTTTTGTTTTTACTTATTTATTTCATTTTATTTGATTTTTTTTATTTTTCATGCAGTCACGTACGATCGTGCGCTGCGCACAATCACACATGTTGTTCACCAATGCACGTGGCAGTGTCTGGCGCAAGCCCTGTTTTGCGACAAAAACCACCCTCAAAAGGTTGTTTTGGCCCCAAAAGAATATTTGAGGATTAATGGTCAATCCCACTTGATCAAGACCTATTTTCTTAAAAAAAATAAAATTTATTCAAACATACTTGAAATTCACATGAAAATGTTGTAAAATTAAAAAACATTCAAATTTTGAGTTTTGGCTTTAAGATTCTCTATAAATACCCACACAATTCTTCCTCTTGGGCTTGAGCTAACCCTTGGGGAACCTCTAGCATATTCTAACTTGAAGACTTAGAGTTTTCCCTTAGCTCTTTTTGTCTCTTTTTCTTTTCTTCTACTTCATCTTCTTCTCCAACCTTGGGAGCAAGCTTCTTCAAGGTGCAACTCTTTAAGGGATCACAAGGAGATCTCTTGACGGAATATTTTCATCACCTTGGAGCTTCACCCAAAGCAACCCAAGGATCATTCGAAGTAAGAGATTCATCTTCTAAAATCATTCTTATTAGAGGTTTTAATCAATATCTCACTCCATTTCTTTTTTGTACTTTCTCCTTTCTCTATCTCCCCATAAACATATAAGATAGCTCTCAAATCTCCTCTTCGGAGTCAAGAAGTTATTCTTGAGTGCACCAGGAGTGTGAGAAGGAGAAATAAGATTTCGTTTAGGATTGAAACATGTTCTCATTTTCTTGAATGTTGCTTTGTTTTGAAATATCATTCATGCATAGTTGATTGATTTTTCTCATTTATACATGAATGAACGGTGAGAATGAGTGTTTGGGTGATTCTTCTCCATTATTATGTTGAGTTTGAGGTTGGGGTTTGTCCAACCCGAGAAAACCATTCATGAATACGTACATGTTAAAAATGTATCTTTATGTCATTCTTACGTTTAGGTTTCTTCTTAATCACCCGATTAGGAACCCCAATGAGTGTCTTATTACGTTGCTTGATTTTCTTCAATACCTAATAGTGGAAAAAATATATCCTCTCGTAATAAATGAAATAATTATGTTTTATGTTTATGTATAAAAATATTTGAAATCATGCTTTTCAAAAGATATTTGAAAGCAAGAACCCTCTCTAATGAGGCCTTGAAAACTTAGCTTAGGCTCTTGCATGAGCCCAAGTTTCTCTTCGGCTTATATAAAAATCAACGCCGGATAGCTTAGGCTCTTGCATGAGCCCAAGTTTCTCTTCGACCTATATAAAAATCAAAGCTGGATATCTTGAAGTAATTTTATTTTTGCTTCAACTCTCATTAAGACATATACGCATATATATGTTATATACGTATACGTGCACATGATCATCTTATCTTTGTCATTTTTTTATGGTTCAACATATTTTACGAATGTTCATAAACACATAAATGCATATATATATATATATATATATATATATATATATATATATATATATATATATCTCCTTTAATCTAAAATCTCTCTTTCTTCAAGTCAATACCTTATTTTTAGAAACTTTCATATGTGTATGTATGATAGTAGGTACATGTATATGCACATTTCTTTCTCCCTCTTTAAGATCTTCTTTTTCTTTTCTATTTGATTTAATACTTTCTTTTCACAAGCTTTTATATACATATGTGTGCACACATACATACATGTATATACATGCAAAATACATATCTTCATCTCTTTTTAAATATTTTATCTTGTGATCTTTAAAATTTCTCTCCCTCACTTTCTTCCCATGGAAGCAATTCATTTTTTACATTCTTTTGGATATTTTTATTCAAAGATCTAAGGTTTTAACTTCTCATTTGCCGACTTCACTAAAACCAAAACTCAAGTAGTGACCCACTATTGGGTCATGCTTGATGGTATACAACCTCATTCCACTTTCAAAAATTTTTCTCCTTTCGTAAAAAGTACTTTTGACAATTATAAGAATGAGAAACTTAGATGTATGTGATGGTAAGAATGTGTTTAGATGAATGTTATGGTATGAATAAATTATTAACTTCTAATCATGTAGGATCAATACATTCATACACCCATATTCACTTAACATCACTTATGATCACAAGCACCTCTCTAAAAGAACTTAAGCAAGATGAGAAGGAGATCTAACTAGGTAGTAACTGAATTAGAGCAAAACCTCAAATCTACTTAAAATCTTAACAGAAAACTAAAGTGATTTCCAAAAGTGATCTGCAAAGGTTTTCAAATAATATTTATAAAGATTTCTCAATTTAAAATTTCTCAAATGAAAATATTTTACACTCTTAAGTGACTCTTCAATAACTTTCTCAAAAGTTCGAAATATCAAATCTTCAACATTTTCTCAAACACAATAGCACATTTAGAATGAAAAAGATGTTTAAGTCAAAACGAAATGCATCAAAAATAAGCATAGCCCTTGGATTGATTACCTCTGGTAAAGGCGCTGGGAACGGTCAATCCTCGTACCGACGGGCGAGTCTCTTTTTGTCTCATTTAAAATAAAACCTCATTTTCTAGAGCACTCCAAAGGCCGAAATATTTTTGTGGATAAGAACTCAACCTCAAAATTAACATAATAATAATGAAATCCCAACCCAATCACTCATTTTTACTATTCATTCACATGTTATTTGGAAAATTAATCAACAATGCATGAGCATTTTCCTAAATATGAACAATGCACACATTCAACGAGCAAAGAATGGAATGAGAATATTTCGAATGTAAATGGACAAATGAAATTCTATTTCGCCTTCCTCATGCTCCCGATGCACTCAAGAGTACTCATGACTCTGAAAAAGAGATTTTAAAGCTATCTTGTATAGCCATGGGGAGATGAAGAAGAGAAAATAAGTGAGATATTGACTGCATGTTTCTAAATTAAAATGGTTGTAGAGAATGAAACTTCTTCTCCGGATGATCCCAAAGCCTCCAAATGAGTATTCAAGGTATTGTAGATGTTCCAAGAGATCTCTTCATGCTCCTTTGAAAGAGGAGATTGAAGAGGAAGCTTGCACCCATGGTTAGAGAAGAAAAAGGCAAAAAAAGAAGGAAAATTTGAGAGAGAGCCAAAGGGGCATATTCCAAGTTTTCAAGTGAAGAAAATTCTACAGATTCTCCAAGGATTACCTCACACTCAAGAGGGAAGATTTGGGGGGTATTTATGGAGAATTTTGAAGCCAAAACTAAAAATTTGAACTTGTTTTCATATAGCAACATTTTCATACAAATTCTCAATATTTTTGAATTCTTTTCAATTTTGTTTAGAAAAAGTAAGCCTTGACCAAATGGGATTTGCCCTTAGCCATGAAAACACCCATTTGGGGGTGTTAAAAGAGCTAGCCCACCCAACAGACCCAAAATTGCTCCCAAAGGGGTAAATTTTAACCAAAAGAGGGCATGTGCAAAGTGTAGACTCTGCCTCGCCACGTGCTACATGGTAGGCATGACAGTGCAGCACTAGGTCATTGTCTCGGCCATGTGTGTCGTGACATGGCTTGGCAGAACTGGCCATGCGTTGTCCGGCCAGGGTGCTTGGCAGTGGGCCAAGCAGATTGAAAGGAGGGAAAAATCCCCCCTGATTGGCCCATTTTGGGCCAATGAGGATGGCTTTCGGCTCCCATGGGGGTCCCACTAATCTTTTTCTAAAAGAACTTAAAATGCATATCTTGATGGGTAAAATGGTATTTTTGTAAAATAGGTTTAGTTTCGAGAATCTTCATGACCTTTCTCATAAAAGGATTGTAACACTTTTCATCAGTGAAAACTAAGCAACTTCCCATCCTAGTCTCCAAATGTCATGGACGACATGATATATCTGGACTAAAACAATAGACCTTAAGCAATCAATCATGTAGTTAACTATTTTCATCATGTTCTCGCACTTTTCTAGTATTATATGTTTTTCATTGTCATTCCTTTTGTCTTACACACAACCTCCTAAAACTGACCATTATACCAATAAATCTAGTTGGTCATGCATTGGTCATGTCAACCAGTCAGCCATTTATTTCAAATGCATCTCGTTTTTAACTTGATGGTGGGGTCATTGCTTTATCAAGATCCTTGAGCAATTCTCAGGTCTCATGGGACTGTTTCCTCTCTTATTGTAATAGATTTCATCATATCTTTCACACTCATAATGAGACGATCACACATCATTCACATCTCATTCCTTGAGCACTCCTTAAGTTAAGGGTATCATATCTAAAATTCTTGATAGGCACCTTATATTAAATTTCAAGATGAAATTCATCAAGAAGACGACAAGAAGCTTCATGACCTTTTTCATGAAAAGATTATAGCACTTTTCATAAGTGAAAACTGAGCAACTCCTGCATCTGGTCTGCAAATGTTGTGGATGACATGATATTTCTATAGTTAAATAATATGCTTCAAGTAATTGAACATTTATTAACTATTATCATCATGTTCTCGCACTTAATAGTATTGCATGCTTTTAATTGCCCATCCTTTTGTCTTACACATAAACTCTTAAAACTGACCATTATACCAATTCATTTAGTTGGCCATGTATTGGTAGTGTCAACCAATCAGTCATTTATTTCAAATGTATACAATTAAAATTTTTAACTTGATGGTGGGGATGTTGCTTTATCAAGATCTTTGTATTGTTCCCAAGTCTCGTGGGACTACTTTCCCTCTTGTTGTAATGGTGTTCGTCGTATCTTTAGCGCTCATAATGAGATGATCACTCGTCATTCACATCTCATTCCTTGAGCACTCCTTAAGTTAAGGGCATCATATCCAAAAATTTTTATGGGTACCTTATATCAAATTTCAAGATGAGATTCATGAGAATGTCGACAAGAATCATCATGACTTTTTTCATAAAAAGATTATAGCACTTTTCATCAGTGAAAACTTTCCAAATGTCATGGATGGCATGATATTTCTATAGTAAAAAAATACACCTTAGGTAGTCGAACATATAGTTAACTATTATCATCATGCTTTCACACTTTTTTAGTATTGCATGCTTTTTATTGTCATTCCTTTTGTCTCACACATACCCTCTTAAAACTGACCATTCTACTAGTGCATCTAGTTCACCATGCAATGGTCCTGTCAGCAAGTGGGTGATTTATTTCAAATGCATGTAACTGACATTTTTAGCTTGATAGCAAGAATATTGCTTCATCAAGATCCTTGAGCAATTATTAGGTCTCAGGGGACTACTTCCTCATCTTGTTGTAATGGGGTTTGTCGTATCTTTCGCGTTCATAATGAGATGATCACACATCATTCAAATCCCATCCCTTGAGAGATCCTTAAGTTCCAAGGCATCATCAACAAAATTTTTAATAGGCATCTTATATAAAACTTCAAGATGAGATACATCAAGATGATGACAAGAATCTTCATGACCTTTTTGATAAAAAGATTGTAGCACTTTTTATCGGTGAAAACTATGCATCTCTCCAATCTGGTCTTAAGTAGTCGAACAACATTTAGTTAACTATTCTCATCATGTTCTTGAAGGAAAATTTTTCTAATATTGCATGCTTTTCGCTCACATTCCTTTTCTCTTACACATAACCTCCTAAAGCTAACCATTATACCAGTGCATCTAGTTGGCAATGCATTGCTCGTGTCGGCAAGAATCTTCATTACTTTTTTCATAAAATGATTGTAGCACTTTTCATCAGTAAAAAGTGAGCAGCTCCCCCATCTGGTCTCCAAATGCCTAGGACGACATATTATTTCTATAGTGAAAAATACACCTTAAGCAGTCAAACATTTATTTAACTTTTCTCATCATGTTCTCGCACATTTCTAGTATTGCATGTTTTTCGTTGTCATTTCTTTTGTCTCACACATACCTCCTAAAACTGACCATTATACTAATGCATCTAATTGGCCATGCATTGGTCATGTCAACCAGTCAATCATTTATTTCAATTGCATCTAATTGACACTTTTCATTTGATGGTTGGGACGTTGCTCATAGAGATACTTGAGTTGTTTCCAGGTCTCACGGGACTGATTCTCCTCTTATTGTAGTGGGATTCTTCATATATTTCATGCCCGTACTAAGACGATCATGCATCATTCACATCTCATCTTTTGAGCTCTCCTTAAGTTAGAGCATCATATCCAATATTCTTGATAGGCACCTTATATCAAATTTCGAGATGAAATTCATCAAGATGACAAGAATCTTCAAGATCATTTTCATAAAAAGAAATGTAGCACTTATCACTAGTGAAAACTAAGTTGCTCCTCCATCTGGTCTCCCAATGCTAGGGAGGTCATGTTATTTCTATGGGTAAAAATACACCTTAAGTTGTTGAACGTTTAGTCAACTATTCTCATCATGTTATTGCATTCTCTAGTATTGCATGCTTTTCATTGTCACTCCTTTTGTCTCACATATAACCTCCTAAAATTAACCATTATACATTTGCATCTAGTTGGCCAAGCATTGGTAATGTCAACTAGTCAGCCATTTATTTCAAATGCATCTAATTGAATTTTTGAACTTGATGGTGGGGATGTTGCTTCATCAAGATCTTTGAGCAGTTTCCAGGTCTCATGGGACTACTTATCATGTTGTTGTAATAAGTGTTGTCCTATCTTTTGTGCTCATAATGAGTCAATTACACATCATTCACATTTCATCCCTTGAGTGTTCCTCAAGTTAAGGGCACCTTATCCCAAATTCTTGATAGGAACCAAATATCAAATTTCAAGATAAGATTCATTAGCATGGCGACAAGAATCATCATGACCTTTTTCATAAAAAGATTGTAGCACTTTTCATCAGTGAAAACTGAGCATCTCCCCCATCTGGTCTCCAAATGTCGTGAATGGCATGATATTTATATAGTAAAAAATACACCTTAAGTAGTCAAACATTTAGTTTATTCTCATCATGTTCTCGCACTTTTCTAGTATTGGATGTTTTTCATTGTCATTCATTTTATCTCACACATAACTTCCTAAAACTGACTATTGTACCGATGCAACCGATGCATTTAGTTGGCCATCCCTTGGTCATGTCATCTAGTCAGTCATTTATTTCAATCGCTTCTAATTGATTCTTTTAACTTGATGGTGAGAACGTTGCTTCATCAATATCCTTGAGCAGTTGCGAGATCTCATGAAACTACTATTCTTCTTGCTATAACAGGGTTCTGCATATCTTTCGCACTCATAATCAGACAATCACACATCATTCACATCTTATCCTTGAGCGCTCCTTAAGTTAAGAGAATCATATTTAAAATTCTTGATAGGCACCTAATATAAAATTTCAATATAAAATTGATCAAGATGACAACAAGAATCTTCATGACCCTTTCAATAAAAAGATTACAACACTTTTTATGAGTGAAAACTAAGCAGCTCCCCCATTTGGTCTCCAAATGTCGGGAATGACATGATATTTCTGTAGTGAAAAATATACCTTAACTATTCTGATCATGTCCTTGCACTTTTCTAGTGTTGCATGCTTTTCATTGTCATTCCTTTTATCTCACACATGACCTCCTAAAACTTACCATTATATTGATGCAGCTAGTTGGACATGCATTGGTCATGTCAACCTCTTAGCCATTTATTTCAATTTCATTTAATTGACATTTTCAACTTGATGGTGGGGGTTTGCTTCATCAAGATCCTTGACCAGTTCCTAGATCTCATGGGTCTGCTTCCCCCTGTTGTAATAGGGTTCATCGTATTTTTCACACTCATAATGAGACGAACATATATCATTCACATCTCATCCCTTGAGTGCTCCTTAATTTAAGCACATCATATCCAAAATTCTTGATAGGCACCTTATAGCAAATATTGAGATGAAATTCATCAAGATGATGATAGGAATCTTCATGACCTTTTCATACAAAGATTGTATCAACTTTATCAGTGAAAATTGTGCAACTCCCCCATCTGGTCTCCAAATTCCTGGAACGACATGATATTTCTACAGCAAAAAATACACCTTAATGGTCGTACATTTGGTTAACTATTTTCATCATTTTCTCGTATTTTTCTAGTATTGCATGTTTTTTGTTGTCATTCTTTTTGTCTCACACATACCTCCTAAAACTGACCATTATACAGATGCATCTAGTCATGCATTGATCGTGTCAACCAGTCAGTCATTTATTTCAGTTGCATATAGTTGTCATTTTTAACTTGATGTTGGAGACATTACTTCATCAAGATCCTTGAGCAGTTCCTAGGTCCCACGAGACTGCTTTCCCTTTTGTTGTAACAGGCATCACCGTATCTTTCATGCTCATAATGAGATGATCACACATCATTCACATCCCATCTCTTGAGCACTCCTTAAGTTAAGGGCATCATATCCAAAATTCTTGATAGGCACCTTATATCAAATTTTGTGATAAATTCATGTTGATAAGAATCTTCATGACCTTTTTCATAAAAGGATTGTAGCACTTTTCATCAGTGAAAATTGAGCAGCTGCCCCATCTGGTTTCCAAATGCCATGGACTACAAGATATTTCTATAAAAATACACTTTAAGTAATTTAACATTTAGTTAATGCTTCAAACGGCACTTCTTGCATGTTTCCAATTTTGAAGCATCCGTCACAAAGTTGAAAGATTTTCCCTCCCTCAAATCTCGCCCAATATAATGACTTGTTACCTGGGCCATGTAAGAGGCTTCATCAAAATGTGGCAAGAATTGAGCTGGGGTCCAGAAGATTAGATATGCCAAAGATGTGCTTGCATCCAGCAGTTCTGCAAATCTACATGTAGGAAAATGATTGGTCACTAAAATAAATAGGATTTTTAGCCATGGCCCATACCATGGAAAATAATTAAGTGAGACAAAGTGTCCAATCATTAGCTAGTGATATATTAATGTGGTAACAAATTCTAACACAAGGTAATTTGCAAAGTCGTAAATTTTCAAAAAAAGGTACGCCAGGGAAGTTGGCTAAGTAACAGGATTCATGTGCACATAATTCAACCATGTAGCACCAGGTTGTTGTAGACTCAAGCAAAATCACTTTCTTTTTTCCTATTTCTCATTTTTGTTGACTTTTTTATTCTCATTTCTACCCATATGTTCATATTTTCCACAATTTCTTAACTTTTTCCTTCAGAAGCTTGACTCATACTTTATGGTCAAGAGCATATGAGATCTTTCAAATTGCAGACATTCAAATCTTTAGAGTGGGAAAGAGAGAAGAACTATGAGTGCTTCTTGACTCATCTACAAGTGTCTCAACATGAGGAAAAGAAGAAACAAAGTGAATAAGGTCTTTGATGAAAACTTCAGGACACTCATCTTCTAAAAGTTTGCTTAGTGAAGCATTTGCAGGATTCACCACCTATCAAGAATATATATAGTTAATATATAATAAAGCACATGTGAAATTTTTATGCAACAACACATGCCAACTAAAAAGAGTGCTATCCATAATAGTCTGTGGAGACTGAAAGCAGGGCCAATAGACAAGCCATTTCTAAGTAGCCATATGTTGGTCCCATTGAAGAGTATGTCACACTTTTAAGCGTTGAGAAAGTGCATAAGATAGTTTACCTCCAACAACTGAAAGGTCACAAAAAACAACAAACAGAATGAACAAAAGATCACAAAAATAAGAAAAATGATGCACATATAAATGCATAATGTTTCACACCATCATAAAAGAAAGTAAGAAAATTGTAAGAGAGCAAAAAAACATAGAGATTGTTGACAAATAGATCATTGAAACTTGAACAAACTACACTCATGTCGTATATCGTCAGCTATATCAGATTATGATACAGCTGATGAATCATTTTTTGGGCAAAATTCTCAGTTTCTTAAAACCACATTTTGATATTAACAGCTATACAAAAGCAGAGATTTCTGACTCAAAACGGTAATGACCATATACAGACTCAGGGCCCTCACATGGCCAGAGATAAACCACCTTCCACTTCCAATCTTGAGTCTCAAATTTGCCTTTTGAAACCAAGAACCTTAACGCCATATGAAAAGCTTAGGTGAAATGCCAACAAGTTTTTTTTTACTATTTTAAAGATTCCAGTTCCTTTTCCTAGCTAAATCTTGTTTAGCTTTTTCAGACAAGCTGCCAAAAGGAAGAAGACATGAAACATACCATGGTACAAAAACAATAATGAGATGTTGATTCAAGAATGACAATCAGACAGGAGTGCGGATTAATTAAAAAAACAATGACAAAGGTACTCTAGTTACCTGAAATTGCCTTGGTCTATGCAGCAACAACCTCCATTGTGGAGCCAAATTCTCTCCGTTCAAGGGTTTCTCCCACACAAGCAACCATTTTCAAGCCTTAAAAAAGTGCATAAGCCACATATAAAGGTCACAAAAACAACAAACAGAATGAACAAAAGATCACAAAATCAGCAAAATGACACACATATAAGTGCATAATGTTTCACATCATCGTAAAAGAAAGTAAGAAACGTTGTAAGAGAAAGCAGAAAAACATAGAGATTTGACAAATAGAACAACAAAACTTGAACTGGAAAACTGCACACATGTGGTATATCATCAGCTATATCAGATTATGCATGAGCCACTCACCTTATGAAGGACATGGAGCACATGTGTAAACAAAAAGAGTTCTAAATAAATTCCCCGTTTCCATCAGATGTCATGACCATTATGACTTAACCATTTGCATGTAAAATATTCTGAAATGATGTTACCATGAAATCCAAAGTCAAACAGAAGATGTACCTCATTTGCCTCATTCAGGATGAGTCTTCTTTTGGAATGGCCAAGAATAACCCATGGGATTCCCAAATTCACAAGCATCTCAGAACTGAAACATCCATGTAAATATCTTGAGTGTAGAAATGGTGGGAGTTTTTTTAACTAATACAATTACAGTTAAAAGAAAACCATCGAAAAATAACAAAATATACTTATAAAAAGGTCACTATTTCCATGTCATTACTTCCAGCCAAGAGGTAGTAATTGTTTCACCATTACCAGCCACATAAGCCTTTAAAATTAATTAGGAAAAAAAAGACCCAATCTTCCATAAAAGAAGCATCGTACAAAAAAGATCTTACTGAAAGACATATGCATGCCATTGACAATATTTGTACTGAAAGCGAAATGCACGCAAAGGGAAACCAATAGGTTATAACTCAGCTAGACTATACCTGATTTCACCAGTGAAGGTACCTCCTTTTCTAACCCAGCAGTTCTAAGCAGCAACAAAAAAATCAGCACGCAAGAGGCCCTTTATAAGGGGAAGAAAGACAAATGGAGGGCTCACCACAACCTCTGCAGAAAAAGATAGCTAATAAGGTTTAGATCTGGTTCACTCCATGCAGAGGAACATAGAAACAACAACCTGGTGCACTCCATGTAGGACATAGGCATTAGCTTAGTGCAGTAGACAGAGGTTGCATCACTGAGAACCAAAGCTAGAAACCTAAAAACTTTGGCACCATCATACAAGTATGTCACACATTATGGCAACCATATAATTCATGAAGAATATCAATACAATACGAAATTCCCTTGCGAGTACAGGAATTCCAACTTTAAAGGAAGAAGGTAAGTAGTAGAAAACATTATCATGATGTAGACATAACCAAATTAAGGTATCTAATTAATCAGTTAATTATATGGAAGTATTTGAAGAGAGAGATTTTACTTTTAAAGGGCCACGAAGATGTTATCATGAATAAAATTGGTCTATTATTCTACTTTGCATGTGTGGTAATAAAATACATATAAAACAAAAACAAGTTGTGAATTACCCACAAGAAGGATGGTGACATCATATTTGAATTCAGAAAGAATAATGACACCATATAGGATGGATGTAAAAATTAACCGTTTAGAACAAGCAACAAGGTGTACAAACATAACTAGCACCAGCTGTGTAAAGTAGATGAAGATATATGCAATTGAAGAATATTGCTTAGTTTGAGAACCAACAGTTGACTTTTAGGCTGGTTTACTTTCACTTCTAATTACCATTTTCTATGATTGAAAAATCAATAGGCTAAACTTTCAAGTAATTCTGTACCTAAATAAAAGGTGATTCATCTCAATGTCTTTAATCATGTTGATCAAATACTATGATAAGAATCTTTGAGAAAAATGAGGTAAAATTTTCATTTCTACAATGTAATTGTATAGAACTTGCACAATTACATTCGACTAGGTCCAATCTCAAAAATGAGTTTGACATGCGATTGTGGTTCCTTGTTTTCAAGCATCCTCTTAACTACCAACCTTGAACACCCCTCCGTGCTTGCTCAGTGCAATCTCTAACAGTTTCTTCATGGTTCCTCTTATTCAAAAGACTAGAGACCTCTATTTTTGAAGCCCATAGGAGCCCATGTTTCAAATTGTAAGCTACAAATTTAGCAGACAAATATATAATGGAAAACACCTTTGTTTCTGAATCTCTTGGTTATCATCATCAGAGTGTGTGCGTGAGTTACCTTTTACTCTACATGGTAGCTAATTAAAATGCTTGTCTAAGTTTGAGCCATCATTGTTTATACTTCACCACGATAATATGATGACCAATATGCCAGTTTATGTTGATGATATTCTAATTAAATGACATGAAACAAAATTCATTGTCAATTTTGTGATAGGGAAAGTCATCATGTGGTAGGTTTTGCATGCCGACTTTACCTACTGTCATACATATGTTGGAAATTACAAAGAAGGACAAAAATGCTATTCATTCGCATCCTATGGCTTATACTATGGGCTTAAAGGTAATGACTTGGTGGTGTGCTTCCATTACAACATAGAAGTCTAACCCAAATTTGCATGTTCATTCTCTTGTAGGCTGGGTCCTAAAAAGAGAAAACAACATGAACCCCCTCAGCTGGCTAAGGTTAAGGGTTAAAGACAAACTGAAAGGAATTAGTTTAATCCCTTGAGGAAACCTTGCTCCTGTTTTAGGTAGTGTCCATAATCAGGTTCTTTGATTGACCTTCATGGGTAGTTGCAAGCAAAACAATTAGATAACTAGAGAAAAAGATAGGGAAACAAGGAGAGAATTAAAAAAGGAGAGGCTTCCTCCCGCCTTCAAAGTTAGGGCTGACATTTCTTGAGAAAATCCTGAACCATTTTTGAAATAGTTACCATAACACCCGATCCACGGTCCTCTGTTTCTCAATGGTCAGTATTCATTTCATGGGTGACTGCCAATGAATGTTTGTATCACCTTATCTTACAACATGCACACCCCAAGGTATGAAGAGTGGTAGCCATGGAGGTAACCCTCTTTTGTCTTTATGTGCGCCTCTCTCTAGTTTACCGCAGAAGTTGGCCTTTTTTTTATAAGCAGAGGGTCCAAAGCCCTCATATCTACCAAGATTAGGGCTTCTTCACTTTAGAGTTAGGACTAACGTTTCTTCACAAACAAAAAAAAGAAAAAAACTGAGCTATTTGTTTTGAAATAGTTATCATAACTTCCTGAATTGCTTTTCTTTGGTTCCCTTGGTTGGTACACATTTCATTGGCGATGATCAACAAATGTTCATCACAACTTGAGTGTCCTACATGTAAATAGATAGGGCATGAATGGTGGTAGCCATGGAGGTAACCTTCTGTTGTGAGCTCACCAAAGCTCTAGTTGTTTCTTGTAATATATCTCTATTCTTCTCACAAAGGAGCTTTGCATCTTCCTCCATAAGCTTGACCAATGCTTTGATTTTTGCATCCATACCTATCTCAATAATGGGTTCACTGAATACAGTCTTAGTTTTAGTTTCATTCTCCCCTAATTGTTTTGATCTCTATGAGGTATTTAAGTAGACCAACTGAAAATGGACATGATTTGATCACATCACATGTAATTCTCATGCCACATATCCAAAATTATAGATAAATTGATGTTGACATTTGTTCGTTAATGAATCTAGTTATGATTAATATAGCAAAGATAGCTTTGGTTTTAGGTTAACATGATTATAGACAAGGATTGGTTGAAATATCACTTTGTAAGATAACGGTTTTGAACTCATAAGGTTATTTTGCAATGTGTGATTGTACAAATAGCACATTTTGCCGGAGTGGGAAGTTGTTGGAATCTAAGTACGGGGTTGCATGAGTTTTTATCAAGTCATGCATTGTATTTTATTTGAGGGACTGACTCATAATTATGATCAATTGGGTTTTATCTAATTGTCATTTTCGAGAGTATGAGAAATTTCTATGTATGGGATTGGGATCTGCACATGGATTTTGAATCCATTGATTGGTTGGATCTAGAAATTCATTATAAATATATGGCAATGGTCCTCATAGCCATATATTTTAGATTAGTTTCATTCTTCGCATCGAAAAGAGGCTATTATTTCTCACATAAAAGCTATGGAAGACTCTACCCTGAATCAATACATGAAGCATTTAATGTAAGATTAAAACAGATACAAAATTGAATAGATTTACAAGATAAAGTAACCTTGTGCAAATGAAATAACAACAAGAGAACTAAGAACGCATGTAGCAGTAAATTTAATCTAAAAGTCATTCATTTCAAGTAAACCCTTTATTTCACATTATTTTAGCATTAGATGCAACAAGGCAATCAAGGATTGCTACTCAGACATGGTCCTAAATCATGCTAAAACTGTCAACCTATCCTAAGCCATTAAAAGATATGAAGCAATTAAAAGAAAGAAACCACATGTTCACTTAAGATCTACCAATCTTGTCCACAGTTTGCCTTATATTTCCCTTGGCATATCCACAAACCAAAGGGAAATGGTAGGCTTATGCCATGTAAATTATCCAAATTGACTTTACATTTCTTTTAAGAAAAGTTAACATGATAGCTTGAGCATTAGATGACTAAGCTGTCCATTTTGCAGCAATTATGCTGTTATAGTGCCAACCAATGTCGGCAGTTAGTTTTTCTTTCATAAGTATACAAAGAGTTCAAGCTCAATCAATCCAGCTATAGCCAAACTTTAACATTATTTTGGGAACTAGAAGGAGGGCATATTAAATTTGCTAGCAATTGGTTTCTTTGGTTTAGTCTTAACTTTTAAGATAAGAAAAGGTTATTCTCTTAATTGTCTTAATCTTCATGGTTAAGGTCATACTATAGAAAGGTTGCATGTTAACTGTGAACTCAAGGACTTATATTAGTAAGCAACCAAGATTGGTAACTAAACCTTTGTTGGCACATACATTTAGATAACTCTTATGTTGCTTTTTATTATTTAACATGCAAAGGTGCAGGTTTATCATGCCCCATTTGGGTTGTCTATCATTGTAAAACTCAATTACTCCTCCATTAAAAAATTTATAAGGTTACAAGTTATAATTGTTGCTTTAAGAAGGTTCTGGGGTCTCAACTTGGGCTTTCTTGAGTACCTAAAATAAAAAAATGTTATGGTTTAGATGTAAAGTTTTGGATGGTTGCTAAATTACAAAGGGTTCTCAGGATCAAGAGTAAGCAGAAATTTATAATATTTGGTTTTGAACTGGTTGTTATATCTTCTTGTTGGCTATTGAAAACATGATTAATTGCCTTTCATGGAGTTTTTATTCAACATTATAAATCAATGCCAACACCAATCTTCTTTGTTGACAATGCCAACACCAATCTTCTTTGTTGATCTACAGTGGTCTGCAAATGCCTACTACGGCATGGGTATCAATGGTGGCCTTAGCGGCAAGATCAAATGTCATATAATGCACTATGTAAGAGCCTATACTGGTCAATCTCATCACCAATATGAGCATTTTCCTTTTGTAGAAAGGAAAAGAGCACAAACACAAGAAAAGAGGAAACTTTTTTATGTGGTCAAGAACAAGGATCTACATCCATGGTGTTGTTCAATATCATATTTCATCATCGTGAGCCTCTATTTATTAAGCACATCTCATTTATAGTTTCTATCTTGTTCTATAATTTTATTACATACTCCCATTGTGTCAAATGTAAGCCAACTTTTCTTCCGTCGGTATGGCACAACGGTCGTTCTTTTTGCTCCTCAGGGATGAGCGTGTATGTGCAGATCACTTGAAAAACTTAAAGTGCATAAAAAAGCACAAAATACATAAGGAACTTACAATAAGTTATCTCATTCACTTAAAAAGATAGTACATGACAAGGGAGGTGAGCAAGAAGATAAATTTAACTCTACTTACATAGGAGGCCTAAGAGTGCATACAAGATTTTACTTGCTGAACACCCAAAGCAAGGGATCCCAAAACATGACACTTAAATTGGTGAGAGAGTATTCCCTTACATGTTAACAAGCTTACATGGATGGATACTATATATAAGCTGAGAAGACAAAACAGACATAGAGACAAAAGAATATGATGTTTCCTTTTCTGAATTCACAAATTTCTTAAATTTTCTTTGCACCAAATATTCACTAAAATCTATAACTCCTTGATCACCATTACCCGTTCTACATGCATTTCCTTTATCTGCACCCTTTCCATTCTCTCGCTTACCTTTTTTTATCATATTTGGATATTCTTTCACTAAGCCAACTATGGGCATGCGATCTCTGTATTAGAAATGTTGTGCATAAGAAAGAAAACACAATTTTTCATTACATGGAGTTTATTTTCTGAGCATTGATGCAGAAACTTCTTTGAGGTTTCTATGTCTATAAAATCCTATAAATTAATATGCATATCGAGAAAACATGTGTTTCTTGTAGTTGTACATTTTCAAGCACGAGGATGACATTAATGTATGCTTTACTAGAGCTTGAACCATTTGAATGTCTAAACACATGTGAGACGTGAAAAAGATGAGGGCAGAGAAGAAAACAAGCATTTACGTGGTTCGGTTCTAGAAAAAACACATGTCCATAGGAAACAGTGCAAAGCTGTCATGTACAGAAATATATAGATACGAGATGGAATTTACAAAATTATTTTCCCATGATCTTATCGTCAATCACCAAGAATCCTGGGATGCAATAATTCCTATTTTGGTTTTGTTTCCATTTTGTTTTGCTTTGATTTTACTTTCCCTCAGTTACGCTGCTCCTTTCTTTAAGGTGATCAGCTTTATCTCTAGCAGATCTTTCTTTAGTAGAATTATCAGCTCCGACCCTTTATGTTGTTGCCTCAGCTGAACCTTGCTGAGCTGACTTAATATCATCAATCTTCTCCAACACATGAGGTCGGCCCTGGAGGCCAAGTTTGGAGCTAAGAGTGAAATGTTGATCTTCAAGGGCCTTGGTAGAGATACCAACCAACTGAAGGTGAGAATGAACATATTTGGTGATAATATAACCTTGAACAACCTTCTTCTGGATATAGTGGAAGTCAAATCAAATGTGCTTGGACTTCTAAACCAAGTGGGCTGTCATGTGAAGCACGTTAATGTTGTCACAAAGTAGAATAGGGGGTTTACCCAACATAAAGCCAAGGTCCCTAAGGATGAAAGTGAGCCATGTAAAATTTGCCATGGTAGTGGCTAGTGCGTGGTACTCTGCTTTGGTGCTACTGCAAGAAACGGTTGTTGCTTTCTAGAACTCCATGATATGTTGTTGGCACACAATAAGATGCAAAACCCTATGGTGGACCTGCGTGTGAGGGGGCAGTCTGCCCAATCGGCATCGAAGAAGGCATAAAGGTTCAAGGAGCCATGAAAAAGAATGCTGATTCCATAATGGGCTGTGCTTTTTATAAATCTCAGTATGCATTTAACAAGTTGCAAACATACATGAGTCGGTGCATGAATAAATTGGCTGACATAATTAATACTGAATGTTCAATCTAGATGAGTAAGAGACAGGTACTGAAGCCTTCCCACAAGACTATGATAATGAGTAGCATATTCAACAAGTGCCTGATTGCTTTTTAGTAGTAGAACGTTTCTTGGGCAGAGGAGTTTAACTGACTTGGAATCCTTCACTTTTGTTTTGACAAGAAGATCAGCCGCATACTTGCATTGAGAAAGAGAAAGTCCATGTGAACTGAGGCAAACCTCCAACACCCTAAGAAATAGTGAAGTTCTCCAAGATCCTTCATTGCAAAGGAGGCACCAAGTTGACAGATAAATTGTTGCAACTGATGGTCATCATCACTAGTAAGAATTAGATCCTCCACATAAATAAGCAATATAGTATAGAAGTGTAAGCCTATCGATTAAACATGGATGGATCTGCTCAGCTAAAAAAAATCCCTCAGAAAATGTAATGAACTAAGTTTTTCAAACCAGGCACTTGGAGCTTGACCCAAGCTATACAGAGCCTTTTGGAGGCGATACACCTTGGCCAGATGATACGGATCTTCATAGCCGGCGAGTTGAAGCATAAACACAGTTTCCTTGAGATCGCCATGGAGAAAGGTGTTTTTAACATCCAACTGGCAAAGGGTCCATCCTTTAACTTTAGCTAAGGTAAGAACAATACAAATAGTTGCTGGCTGAATAATTGGAGAGGTGGTCTCCAAGAAATCAATACCTTCAACTTGATTGGATCTGCATGCAACAACTCGAGCTTTAAGTTTTTGAAGGCTTCTATCAACATTTAGCTTTGTTTTGAACACCCATTTGGAACTAACAATGTTCATATCAGGATGAGGATCAACAAGCGCCCAAGTGTCATTGTGATGGAGAGCTGCAATCTCCTAATCCATAGCTCACTTCCATCATGGGTGTGCAAGTGTAGCTTTGACAGATTTTGTCTCTGTAGGAATTGAATCATATTTCTCATGAAAGAGATCATACTTTGGCTTAGGTTTATAAATTCTAAACATGCTGCACGTAATCATAGTTATAATAGGCTGATCTTGAGTGCTTTCCAATGAAGGATTTTGCTTCCCAGCTGAAATTATGGTCCATTTCATGATTGGACATGTTCTCAAGGTGAACTGTAAAAATGCTCAGTTAGAGTCATTTGAGTAACAATGGGTGGAGTCTACTCGATGGTAGAAGTATATTGTTGCTTGTAGATACCTCATTTGGTTCAAAAACACCATCCAAATGTCCAAAAGATGGGTTACTAGTGGGCGAGCTATTTGAATCACTAGGCACATACCAATTTAGAGTGGTGGCCTTTGCTTGAGTACGGCTGAAATAAAGACCTTGGTTGTTTAAACAGCAGAATATATTCATCCAAATTACGTCGGGATATAAATATCTTTTGTACTGGCTAATAGTATCACTTATATCCTTTTCTTTTAAATTCATTGCTATATACAATAAAAATACCTGGTAATAATATGATCAAATTTAGATTTCATATAATCCCAAAGCATAGGAAAACATCTAATGCCCAATACTTACAAACTAAAATAATCAGGAATTTTCCATAAAGGCATTCGAGAAAGGACATATTGAACGATCTTGATGGCAATCTATTTATGAGGAAAGCAGCACTGGTGAAACATTCACCCAAAAATACTTAGGAATAGTAGCATAAAACATGATTATCAAACTAAGCTTCATGTTATTTATGTGTTTTCGGTCAGACATACCATTTTATTTGTGTGTGTGAGGGCATGAAATTTTTCATGTGATTCCATGACCAGAAAAATAATAGAGTAACTCGGAACTGGAAAATTCTTCCCCACCATCCGATTGAAAAATTTTAATTATTTTTGTCAAATTGACATTGAACCATCTTATGGAAATACTTGAAACATTAAACAAATCAACTTGTGACACAATGAATAGAACCAGGTATAGCGAGTATAATCATCAATAAATATTGCATTAAATCCTTTTGAGATGGCGAGTGCTGGGCCCCACAAATCAGAATGTATGCCTTTCCCATTTGACAACTAGTGCACACATGTGCTGTATTCAAATTTCTAGCCACATCAAACATTTTATTGTGATGCAAAAACTAAATGATACTCATATGAGAGTGTCCTAGTCTAGCGTGCCATAAATCTGATGAAGCTGAATTTCCTTGTTAGCAAAGAACATAGTTGGTCCAGCCTTCATTGTGTAGAGAATCCCTTGCTTATGCTCAGTTACTGTCACCTTTTGATTTCTCCTGTCCTTAACAATGCAATTAGGCAATGTGAACTCAAATATGTAAGGAAAGTCCTTAATAAACTGACTGATCAATAATAAATCCTTTGTGAGTTTTGGAACATGTAGAACATTGTGCAAAACTAATTGATCAAGTTTAGCATTTCCAATTTTGGATATATGAAGTTGATCACCATTTCCAATAAGTATAGAATCATTTGCCAAATAAGGCTAAAGATCATATAGCTAATCAACATCGTTGGTCAAATGAGAAGATGCCCAGTGTCAAATACCATTTAAAATCCTGTGGATCAGATATAGACATGGCAGCAAGAGCTTGAGGCACGTCTTCTGCTTGAAAAGAATGATTAAAATGATTATAGCATGTTATTGATGAATGACTTTTCTTGCCACATATTTGGCACATCATTCCTTGAAATTTATTTCTAGATGACCTGAACAGAATTCTTTTGCTGGGTGGATGAAGAATTCTCCCCTTATTGCCTTGAATGAATTTCTTGCCATTTCAGGTTAACTTATAATTGAATTTTTTTTTCTTATTGTATCCTCTTTTGTTGGTATAATATGCCACTTGAGGCTGAGAGGTTTTGAGATTATTTTGAGTCTTGTAACTTTGCAACAATGGAACAATACTTCATCATCGTTGTAAGAAAGGAATCACATTCTAACCCCAAACCTTGCACAAAGGAATCATATTCCATCCCTTAAGAAGTTTACCATACCTTTTCCAAGAGACAAATGCAAGATTCAGTACCTGTGGTTTAACAGCTGCAGTACTTGATAAATCTTCAATCATCTTAGGTGTGGAACAATGTCTCCATTAAGAATCCCTAGATGTCAGGGTCGTGCTCTGATATCATGAACAAGATAATGGTGAACAAGAAAATAAGGATTTGTGTGGTTCAGTTGTGGAAAGAACCTTTGTCCATAGGAAGCAGAGGAAAGCTATTTTATTATCACAGGTGTACAAAAATATATAGATTCAAGATGGAATTTACAAAATTATTTTTTCATGATCATATTGTAATCACCAAGAATCATGGGATGTGATAGTTACTATTGTGGTTTTGTTTCCATTTTGTTTTTATTTGATTTTCCTTCAATTACATGGCTCCTTTATTTAAGGTGATCAACCTTATTTGTAGCAAATCTTTCCTTAGTAGAATTATCGGCTACTGCTATGCCTCAATTGAACCTTCCTTAGCTGACTTGTTATCATTTATTGTTTAGAGGGGTATGGAAGAAGGAGAAGAAGAGAATGTGAGAAAGAAAGAGAGTAAGAAGCAGTCTCTCTTGTTACGGGTGCTCCCCTTCCTTTAGAATAAATGATGATTAGGGTCATGTTTAACCCCTTACATAAAGAGTCCAATGAGAATTTAAAATTCAGAAAGCTACCTAATACTGAAATTCTAAAATACAAAAGACCTCAAACCCCAAACATGTATGTTTCCTCAACACTTCCCCTCAAGTTGAAGTATAGATGTCTATCATGGTCAGCTTGCTACAACACTTCACAAAATCAGATATAGGGAGAGTTTTGGAAAATATATCTATAGCTTAATCTTATGAAGCAACATATTCAATATAAATAATTCTTTTTTGAACCAAGTCCCTAATATAATGACAATCAACTTCGATATGCTTGGTCTGTTCCTGGAAGACCAGATTATTTGCTATATAAGTAGCTACTTTATTATCACATTGCATTTTTATAGGCAATTCAATCAAAATTCCAAGACCTTATAGCATGGCTCTCACCTAGGTGATTTCAATGGCAGTTTGGGTCATGGCTCGGTATTTTGACTCTGCTAACAACTTGTTTTTTACTTCTCCAAGAGACTAAGTTACCACCAACAAAGATATAGAATCTTGTAGTGGACTTTCTGTCATCAATAAAGCCTATTTAATCTGCATCATAATAAGCTTCTATCTCGAGTGAAGAACTTCTTCTAAATAATAGACCCTTTCCAAGAAAACCTTTTAGAAATTTCAATAATAGCATAGCTTTATCCCAATGGGCCTTTTCTTGGCTTATCTATAAACTGGCTTAGTTTTTCCACAGCAAAGGATATATCAGGTCTAGTAATGGTCACACATAGTAGCTTTCGAATTAGAGACTGATATGATTTGCTACCAACAGGTTCAGATTTATCATCATATAAGTGAATGCAAGAATTTACAGAAATACATTCTGGTTTAGTTCTAGTCATACATGTCTTTTGTAGCAAATCAATAACACATTTTCCTTGGAAAAAAACTAAACCTTCTTTACTTCTTGCTACTTCCATCCCCAAGAAGTAACGTAGAGAGCCCCGATCTTTAGTAACAAAGTGTTGTTGGAGATACTTCTTGTGTCTTGTATTTCTTGTTCACTATCACCAGTTAAAATAATGTCATCCACATATATCACTGTAATAACCATACCTCTTGAGGTCTTTTATGAACAATGAATGATCTAAAGGAAATCTATGAAATTCAAACTTGGACACAACATCACACAACTTCTGAAACCATGCTTTGGGACTCTGTTTCAAACCATATGTAGCCTTCTTTAAAAAACATACTTTGGTACACTCCTATTGTTCCTCAAAGCCCGGTAGTTACCGCATATAAACTACTTTAAAAAAATCCCCATACAGAAGGCATTTTTGACATCTAGTTGGTACATATTCCATCCAAAATGAACTGCAACAGATATAATGAGTTGTATAGTACCCAAACATGCCACAGGAGAGAAAGTTTCAAACAAGTCAATACCATATGTCTATGTGTAACCGTTTGCTACAATCATGCCTTGTATCGCTCGACTATACGATCTGAGTTATACTTGATAGTAAATTTTCATTTCGAGCCGACAATATATTCTCCATAAGGAGGTTCAAAAAGTTCCTAAGTATGGAGATATATTAAAGAATCCATCTCCTCCTTCATTGCTTGGTACCACTTTGAATCCAAAATAGCTTGTTCCTGTGAAATAGGAACTGAAGTAGCTGACTAGGCATCAATATATTTACACATATGATCTCCCAAATGAGATATACTAATAAATTTAGAAAAATAATGAATTGTGTATTGTTCTGATCCTTTACGCAGTGCAATTGGTAGTTCATCAGGATGAGAAGCATCAATAGAACACTCAAGCATGTCATGTAATTCAGAACTACTTTCCACCCAAGAGTAAGACGGTATAGGGTCATTAGATGATAGATTCCTCTTTGAATATAAGAGAGGAGGGTCTTTAAACCATGGAATAGAAGGATTGGGACAGGTGGGTGATGATAAAAAAGGAAGGAACTCAAGTGGGAATAGGAGGAATTGGAAGTGGAACAGAAGGAGGCATCTCAGGCGGTAGATATGAGGGGCTTGTAGAAAAGAATAGAGAAGACTCAAGGAAGGTTACATCGACACTGACAAACTTTCGATTAGATATAGGAACTAAGCATCGATACCATTTTTGGTTTTGAGAGTATCTTACAAATACACATTTACTTGCTTGTGCAGTTTGTTTATCTCGATTAGGTCCAAATTTATATACAAAGCATGTACATCCAAATATATGTGGAGCTAAAGAGAACAAGGGCATGTTTGGATAGAGAATTTGAATTGGAATATTGTTGTCTATGGAACATGATGACATTATATTTATTAGCTAACATACTGTTAAGATTGAATCTCCCTATGAAAATGAATCATGATCGTGTGGGCTACATCCAACAAATGGTGATGTTTTTTGTCAACTACATCATTTTGTTTAGATGTATGAGTGCAGCTAAAATGTGACACAATACCATGGAATTTATAGAATTCAAGTAGAGAAGTAGATTTGAACTCGAGAGTATTGTCAGTGCAAACAACCTTGATACAACAACTAAATTGAGCTTTTATTTCCCATATGAAAGATTTCAAATACAAGGAGTTTCAAGTCTGTCTTTCATCAAAAAAACTCAAGTGACACGAGAGAATTCATCAACAATTGATAGATACTAACGAAACAATAACGAACTCGGAACCCGACTAGGCCCCCATGAACTAAATCAAATAGATTTTGGCTAGACCGACTTTGACTCGATGGAAAGTAAAGGTGGGTAACGGGCCGGCCCGGCCCGCCCTCCCGACCCCCTTTCCCTCTCCTCAACCCTCTTTCCCCCTGCCCTACCGTCGCCCTCCGGCTACGACATTGGGTCCCCGCCCACTGCAGCAACGGCGATGAAGGAGGAGGGAGAGGGGGAGCAGAGAGGGAAAGGGAGACGAGGAGCAGAGAGGGAGAGCGGGAGCAGAGGGAGAGCGGGCGACGGAGGGCGGGAGTCGGGCCAGGCCGAGCCGCCGTCGGACCAGCCTATCGGGCCTGGGTCAGGTTGTTCCCGGCTCGGGCCCGATGCCCAGGCTTAATGGAAAGGAAGTACGACTATGCTTGACCAGTTGACAAGCTTCACACTCAACAAAGGTTGTAGTAGAAATGTGAGGACATAGCTGCCGAAGTTTAGGGAATGATGGATAACCCAGTTTGAGATGCCACTGGAACGCACTTGAAGATAAATCAACTAAAAATGATGTCTCTTTAACTGATATATCCAACAAGTAGATTTCATCTCTCTCATGACCTCCACCAATTTTCCTCCTAGTCGATAGGTCCTAAAATACACAAGTACCTAGGTCAAAAATAACTCGGCAATTCATCTCTTTAGTTAGTTTGCTTATAGATAACAAATTCTTTTGAAATTAAGGAGTATATAGCACTTTATGAACATGCAAACATGGAGAGAGATGAACATATTCATGCCCTTCTACCGGAGATAGCATTTCATCCGCCAATGGAACATGCCATGAGAGATTAAATTTCTGCATGTTTGAAATTCTAGCATCTCCACAAAAGTGTCCAGATGCTCCAGAATCAATTATCCAATAGCCATTATAAGAAGTTCTACCTGGTGAATTTGTGATAGCAGTGGATGCCTATAAGGTAGAATGTGCAGTATTTGATCGATGCTCCATAATTAAATCAAGTTCAGCCAGACTTAAATTAAGAGATGTAGTATCTATAGAACCAGTAGTGGGATTCGCCTTAGGAACTATACTGATAGACTATATGTTTGGAGTTGAAATGGTTGAGGATGTCACAATCGTGGATGCAGATGAGTTAGGTTTACCCACTTTATTCCAGCACCTATCCTCTAAGTGGCCAGAACAACTACAATATGTGCATTGAAGTCTTCCACGTCCTCCTAGAAACCCCCCCCCCCCCGGCCTCTTCCTCTACCATAGGAAGAATATAGTCCACTTCATCCTCCTCCAAATGAGGCAAAGGCTGTGAGGTTTTTGAGGATGGAAGAAGAGTAATAGCCAATCTGTTTAGCCTATTGAAGGTCTCATCAAGATCAGAAGAATCTGATCTTGTAAGCATTTGAGTCTTGGTTGTAGAATTAATCTGATGACAATCAAGCAAGAAATTTAACAACAATCATTTGCTCCATGTGAGATTTGAGACAATGCTTACAGGGCAGTTTTAAGGAGTTCATCTTTTCATAAGTGAACTTCAGCTTTGCAATGTATTCAGTTAAATCCATGTCACATTACTGCATTTGTAACAATTCTTGCTGAACCTGTCTTGATAGTACATCTGCCAGAGATAATTCCACATAGCTTTAGTTATATTATAATAATATAGCCCTGTCGTAATTTGAGGCTGAGTGCTATTCATAAGCCAAGCACTATTTATGTTGTTTTATTCCTCCCACCATGCATATTTACCAATCTTTTTAATTGGTTCATCTTCTTCCAATATATATTTCTTCTCATGTCCAACAACTAACAACATGAAGGTTTTAGCCCATACATTGTAGTTGGCTTCATCAAGTTTGATAGTAGATCCAAAAGAAAAAGAATTTGAGAAAGCTTTGTACTTTACACCAGCCTCTGCTTGCTGATTTCCAAGTTCAGTTCTATCATGTTGTAGAGATTTATTGGCAGCCATGATAAAACCTTGAAAAATATGGAAGTCCATGGAAGATTGAATATTAACTAATAAGATATCAAGCTAACCTCTTGTAGAGAAGAACATCCCTACAGTCGTTGTGTTTGCAGCTCCACGATAGACCCACTGCTACAGGAACACTACAAAAAGAATATATTCTGACCTACACCACGTTATCTCTGCAACATCACGACTATCTTTGCAACTCCACGACAAGCACACAATTGCAGCAGAGACAACACGTTAGATCTGCAGCACCACGACAATCTCTGCAACTTCACGACAATCACAGAGTTGCAGTAGAAATTAACTCAGATATTTATCTTCAAGCGACTACCGACTGCAATCAACATGAGTTAGGGTTTCTTATCACATTCACATATTTGTGATCAGTATCCCAACCCTCGACAGTCTAAGAAGTACCTTTTTCAGTCAATAGAGTGACAACACCTAGATGTTGATGAAGAATAAGATAACGAGGAAGCTTGCTGGTTTAGAACACCTTCAGCAGAATCCCAAGACTATCTGCTCTGATACCATGTAGTTTAGAGAGGTAGGGAAGGAGAAGACGCAAAAACACACAAAAAAACATGTTTTCCATTCTTTGGCATTTTTTCACATTATCTATTACTGCATTTTTATTTTATATCTTTTATTTGATTTTTAGGAGTTTCTTTTTTAAAACTCTTAAAAATTTTCCTAGATTTTCCTATGATTTTACTACAAAAAACAACTTTGCGATATTATATAGAAGAAAGACCCTATTGTTTCACATCCACAAACGGTATTTTTTATTATTGATTTTCATTGACATAATTTGGGCATGAGTACGGCTTTTACCTCATCTGTTGAATGGTGAGGACATATGCTATAACAAAGTAGGGAAGCTGGTGCAGCTAAAAAATGTTGATGGTCGTAGTGGCCTGAATGGATCAATTTACCCCAGTAATCATATATAAAAGTCTAGTTGCACATGTAAATTTGCTGCATTTATATGCTCATATACCCATCTATGCATGTGCATAGATATCCACCAGTGGTGCAACTTGGTTCATGAGATAATGCTTAGTAGCCATTTGGCAAGTCGGTCTCCTTTTTTGCAGGGCCCTCCTGATCTCACTGACCAGCCGAGCTTGTGCAACTTAATTGACTGATCAGCAAGTTGGTATGATGGCCCGAAAACCAAAGCAACCATACTGTCAAATCTTGCCATGGGCGGAATAGTGGCGGAATCAGAAATTTCTGGCTAAGGGGCATCTTTACTTTAAATTTCAAATTTTAAAGGACATTCATATGTAAAAACATGAAAACTAATGAAGTTTCTATGCTTAAATAAAGTAAATTTGGGGGGCTGGTGCGGGCAATTGACCACAACGACCACAACATGGCTCCACCACTGGTGGGCATATATGTGAAGCTAGTTATCAGTTCATGGAAATCTATTACTCACATAATAAGAGAAGTCATGCACTGATCCTGAACGAAGGATGGCCACTCGGGTTCAATTTCTATGTCTTGTACCTATAAAATCGGTAACACTAAATGAGAAGCAGTTTAAAAACGATCAGCCTCACAACTGTCTTAGTATTCACATATGTGACATGTCAATCTGGTCTGGCAAGTTATATGATCATTCATCTCCCATATGTAACCCGAGCTTGATATGTGCCTTCTTCCAAGATGCTAGATGCTAACGTTACTGATAGTGTTATCCGGTGAAGGGTTTGTGGAGTAAGACATCAACTGTTTATCCCTTTTGCCCTAGATTTTTGGTGTATATGAAGATTTCACTAAATTGTATGTTGTTATATTGTTTAGCCATTTTAATAGGGTGACTGACTGTTGCTGGATATTATTATAGTCAGTGAATCAAATTAATGGTCCTTAACTACCTATATAGTGTTATTATATATTTGTTTTTATCTTTATTTATGTTACTCATAAATTTAAAGTTTTCATCTCATACGTGCTTGAATTACATGGTACCTCTTCATATTTTTATTCTGACTCTCCACAGCCATATTCATGATAATTTCATGTCATAACCATTTAGTTATTTTTTTCTAAAGCAGTTTGATTACCTTTTTCTGGTTTTGAGATCAAACATAATCCTTAAGTTGGTTATTTAGTTGGTTTTGATTTTTTTTTTTTTTTGTGTATCTTCGTGTTGATTATTGGAGACATGATTAATTGTCTTTTATGGAGTTTTCACTGAGAGGTGTAACGTAGTGTATTTTTGTTCTAAATTTCCTATGGTAGTGGTGCTAACCACTGGTATAGATCTATGTCAACACCTTTTCTTGGTCTGCACTGGGCTGCAAAGGCCTACTGCTGCAGCCGTATTAACCGTGGCCTTGGTCGCAATATCAAATATTCTTGGTCACGAGACACATAATGCCTTATATAAGAGACTACATCGCCAAGCTCGTCACCAGTATGTACCTTTTTCTTTTGTACCAAGAAAACGAGAACGCAAACAAAAAAAGGATGAGATTTTTATGTGGTTCAACAACAAGAACGTACATCTATGGTGTTGTTCAATATCAGATTTCAACGTCGTCAGCCTTTATTTATTAAGCACATCTCATTTATAGTTCTGATATTGTTCTATAATTCTATTACGCCCTCTCAACGTGTCACAGACCGACCTTTCTTCGGTTCATAAAGAACAACGGTTTTCTTGTTGCTGCAAGCCTAGGTGGCGAGTATGTGTCTATGCAGATCACTTGGAAAAGTTAAAGTGTATAAAGAAAGTAAAGAATACGAAGAAATGTGGAACTTGTAACAAACTTTCTTCATTTAAGAAAACAGTACATCACAAGGGAGTAAGCAAAGAAATAAACTCAACTTACTTGCATAAGGTGTCTAAAGGTGTATACAAGATTCTACTTGTTGAACACCTAAAACATGACACTTAGACTGGTGAAAGAGTATCCCTTTTGGGCGAGCAAAGGAGACCACTACTCAGCAAAGAGGTTAGCCTTTCTTCTTAAGGTATAGGGCCTACTTTAAGTATCTCGGAATGCCACCACCATTGCATCAATGACCCTCTTTCTGCAGCACAAGAAGTTGACACCCTGAAAACTCAAAACGGAGACTGGCACCAACCTGCCTAAGCTGTTGCACTAACATATTTTTTCATTACATGGAGTTTATTTTATGAAGATTGATGCAAAAAAGAATCTTTGAGGCTTCTATGCCTATAAAATCCAATACTTTTTCAAGCATGAAGAAGAACCTAATGTGTTTCAGTAGAGCTTGCACCATTTGAAGGTCTAAATTGCACGTGGGAGGTTGTTTGAGTTGCCTGCACACACACAGACTGACACACAAGTACATGCCTGTCTATGTCTGTAAATGTGTCATTTAACTTCTAATTAGTTGAGTAGGAAGAAACTGTAAAATTTGATTTTTTTTCTCTTTCAATTTTGCCAATATTATTTTCAAAATCCTTGTTAATTTATTTTCCTACAAATACGATACTTCTTTTTACTGCCAGCAGCCATAGTCACAGAATTTTTTTTTTTTTTTGGGAAAAACCATTTGTATATTTCAAAAATAGGTTTGCCGTATAAAACTACAAAAAGATGTGTCTTTTCAGAAAAAACAAAAAAAAAACTCAAAAATGCAAAAAAAGTGCTTCTATATGTTTTTGGCATCTTTTTGCATTATCTATTACTGCTTTTTTTTTAGAGTTTTCTTACTAAATTTTTCTAGATTTTTTCAAGATTTTACTGAAAAAAATAAACAACTTTAGTGTATTATACCCGAAAAAAAAAACTTTACCGTTCAAAACCCGTAAATGATATTCATGACTATGATTTGCAGTGACATAATTTGACCATGGATGTGGTTTTTACCTCATCTGCTGAATGGTAAGGACATATACAATAACCCAGCAGGTAAGCTGGTGCAGCTTAAAAAAAAAGTGGATGGTTGTAGTGGCCAGAAGGGATCAAATTAAAGCATGGGTACACACGAGGGAAGGAAAACAGTACTCGTCTAGTTGGATGCCCTAATGATCATAAATATAAGGCCAGTTGCACATGTAAGTTGGCTGCATTTATATGCTCTGATATACGCATCTATGCATGTGCATACATATCCACTTGTGGTGCAACTTGGCTTATGAGATAACGCTTAGCACCCATTTGCCAAGTCGGTCTCCTTTTTGCAGGACCCTCCTGGTCTCAAACTGACCCGATCAGCAAGTTGGCTTTTGGCCTTCGCAGAGCTTCAAGCCACGAACATAATGGCAAGGCCTTTCTCCAAATTGTCATATTTAAAAGATCTACTTGTGTATTTTATATGCTAAGGGAGCATGAACTTCAATTCCCCATCACATATTTTCATGCCTCAGATATTATTTGCACCTTGTAAAAGCTCGAACCTGTTCTTTGTTTCGATCAGATTGAATAAAACGCTTTCATGGCTCTGGTGAATTGGTTAACATCCCTCCCTGGTCTGGTGTAAGTCGCATACTGATTTTTTATTAACAAAGAAAATGAGATAAAGATCACAATATGATTTTAGCTCCGAACGGATTTAGCATTGCTGATCAAACTAACAAGCTGGTGAAAGTCTGATCATCAGTCTTGTGGGTTTATTCCTCCGTACTACAAACAGTTGAGTGTGCTGCATACTTGTCTACTGCTCCGCACCCATATCCCGAAGCAGTCGTGAACTTTAGGGCAAAAGAAAGGAAAGACGGTTTTGGCTTCATAGGGCACCAAAACCCAAAGGTCATACGATTTTCAAAATGAGAACCATATTATTCGCTTAGAAGCATAGGATTTTAGAAGTTGACTAATGGGCAGGGGCAGAGCAGGGGTAAATTTTAAAATTTTTAGTTTAACTTATATAAAAATTTTAAAAAAATCATGTTTCAGTCCGTGAGTTCAGTCCCTGCAATGATAAATCCGTTTCTGTTCATAAGAAACGGACCATGATCGATCCACCCTTTATTAGCTCGACTCCCAGGGGTCATTTAATTTAATAGCAGTCTGATAACGCTGGCACGAGTTCCGTGTCTTCCATGCAAACAGGGGACATAGAACCCACTCAAGTTTGTTCTCGAATAAATGCTTTTAATTTACACCTTCATGCCTTCCACCCCCCGCTTCCCAGCACCGATCGAACACATAGAACGGAACTCCGCGAACAGGTGTTTTCTTCCAGTTCTAATCAAACGACGAGTAAGACCAAAATGCACAAAGACGGGTTTCTGTTCACGAGAACACGGCTTCTCTCTCTCTCTCTCTCTCTCTCTCTCTCTCTCTCTCTCTCTCTCTCTGTGCGGCAGAACTACTGACAGCGTTTATGTGGAAGACAAGTCAAGCTACTTGCTCTCTAACCACCATGGAGTGGGGCCATAAAAGCAACAGCATCATTAATTTATACATATGGAACAACTTGTCTTCAGACTGCGGAACCTTGCTTCCCCAGTTGTTCTTAAATTGGTTCACACGCTTGGGCTCTTGGCCATCCCCAAGAGCTGATTTGTCCGGTTCTTCGAGAATTATCCCTCGCCAACCTTTCTTAATGAGTTCTTTCTCGAAGGTCAACAACTGGGAGAATTAATTAATAGACAAACATGGTGCCAAATTGGCCTCGGACTTGACCATTATTACTACCTCCTTCTTCTTCTTCCTCTCCTTTTCTTTATTCATCTCTACCCACTTTCTATCTTATCCGTGGGCTTACGCCCCCCTCTGCAAGTGGGCTTCCCAATTGCTTCATTTCTTTGTTGTCTAGTGGCGGTGCCATCCATATTAGACCAAGATCATCACTTGCTCACCATTTCTTTCTCTCAATCAATTAATTTGCAGTCGCTTATTGGATCCAACCCGGCGTGAATATTTCAGCCCACTCCTTCCATTAACCTCAATTATTAATGAATGTCGGCCGAGATTTGGCCAGTGGGGGGCTGCAGTTGTTTTTCAACTTGTTAGTCCATCCATGTGATTGCCAAGTTGAACAACCAGCCATGAGATCAAGTACTTGTTCTTTGTCTCTCTGCTCCATTCCTGCCCTAACTTTAAAATAGATAAAGCTGTAAATGGTATGGATACGGAAAATCTAAGTAGATCAAAAATGAGTATAGTACTTGTTAGGTGAGCAGGAGGAGTATTTTGCATTACTATTCAAGACAAGTGCCAAAACTCTGTCATTTCCCATCCGTAGGGTCATGTCCGTGTCTGGGTTTAGAGCTCATGAACTACTGCAGCTTGTTGGCACAAGAAGTGGTGGCCCATGTCACTCGAACCAAGAACCGACCACCTATTGGGCACTGACCCAAGCCGGTCGTGTCATACAGGGGCGAAGGGAGGGGGGGGGGCGCCTAGGCCGTGGCCCCACCCTAACTACTTGAAAAAAAAAAAATTACATTACAAAAATTGAAAAATTTTGGTTGGGTAATGTATTTTTTATATTCAGATTTAGTTTGTCCTACCCGGATTTAGTTTGGCCTTACCCGGATAAGTTTGATGGACCATTTGGCCTGCCTCTGAAAAAAATCTTCGCTCTGCCCCTGGTGTCATAACCTGCGGGCCAAAAATGCATATCCTAGCCATTTGCTTTTCTAAAGGGCTGATTCCCATGATTTCAGTGAGAAGAGGGTTGGATGCACCCACTTATCCAAAAGATAATAAAAATTCACCTACTTGGAGTATCGAATGTTCTTTTAGAAGATGGTGAGAGCTTGCCTTGTGTGCGCAGAGAGGGATTCCCCGTTTCGCTGCTCATCATCATATTCTAAGTCTGCACAATATTGAACTCGAAAAAGTACTACATGCTGGACTTTGAAACCGATGCGAGCTTAAAAAGATAATGGAATTCTACCCCTTAGGGGGCACTTGATTACTCTAGATTTGAAATCCATGGATCTAATGTGGATATGTGGTGGCATGCTTTTTTTGATGTGACAAAAGATCCATGATAAAATTTATGGTTTATCAAACTAAGGATAAAGTTAAACATATGATCCTCACCAAAGATTCTTTTTTTACTTTTTTTGACATTGAGAAAAGGTCTGATTTAAGATGGGTGGGAGAGGTCAGATCTTATATCCTAAGGTTTTGTTTGATAGCCTAGGATCCAAGGGTGTATTAAAAGACTGTGTTTTGGGAGATTAATGATCTCAATAGCTTTGATTTCAAATTCATGTTACATGTTAAAAACCATAGATTTAAGATTGGATGGAGGGGTTCAATCTTAAATCCATGAATTTGAGATCATAGGGATGTCAGATCACCGCAGATCTCATGTCCACGGTGAATCAAACATAACCTAAGGATCTCAAATCTTAGGCTATCAAATGCCCTTAACGTATCAAAACTATAGAAAAGCTTGTTTGCTTGTCTTCAATACAATTTGTAGCTAAAATAATGGATTGGATTCAAGCGCTGGTTGACTTCCGCTATCTGCTCATAATCTTTCACCATTTTTTTTGGAAGGTTTAGGTGCAACCGAGCAACCACTGAGCCTGAACTCGTGTTGCGCACGTTGTTGTGCACTTTCAAAGCTTAAAACTAAGCCCCCTAACAGGGGCGGCAGGAGCCTTGTGCCCCTTCTTAAAATTTCAAAAACAAAATTTTCTACATGTAATTTTTTAAAATTTTCATTTAAACTATCCAAAAAATTTTGAAAATATATATTTGAACCCTATTAAAATTTTAAAACCATAATTTCACCCCCTAATAAAAAATTCCTTACTCCACTGCTGCTCCCCAAGATTCAGTATATACACCAGCTTTGTCTCTCCTTCTTATTCATTTAAATGCCATCTCTTGTCCTCGGTTTCTTAAACAATTGCCTGTGTGAAAACGATAGACAAACCGGAAGAGAGATATTGAATACAATGCCTTCACAGTCCCACGTCAAGTTCACCTTCCAGAAAATGACAAAAATCGTTAACAGGAAGAGGGCACTGCTTCAAATTTTTAATGGAGTCGTGGCCTTTGCAACTCTGCCGTCCAATTTTGTTCCTGAGAAGCCAAGAGGAGGAAAACTTAGTTAAAGAAGGCACACAACTTGCCATGGGACCAACCAATGGCCTTGGTTCTTGACCGACTTCTAGAGAGAGAGAGAGAGATTTATTAATGGTGACAATTTGTGTCATGGAAACAACCAACTTGCCTAGAGAGTAGAAAAATTAAAGGAGCCGGCAATTAACTCCACATCTTCTTAGCTCATATCCGACTGACCATCGCTACCAATTGCTTTTTAAAATGCCAACATGTGTTTTAGCCTTTGAATAAATACAACGCAAGGTGATTCATTCCACCATCACCCTTTCGGCCTCTCTGCTCTCTTCCCTTCTCCTCTTCCTCCTCCGCCTTCCTCCGCCGCTTCAGCCTGCTCCTGGCCCATCTTCCGCTGCCGAAGATCGGAAGTGCCTCTTCTTCGCTACCCTTGTTCTGCCTCAGGCTCTCAAGGGGAATCCTAAAGAGTGGAAGATGATTTGCCAAAAGCAAACTCATTTCCCGGCTTCCCCCCATACGTGGAATCTCCCTCCCCACCACCATAACCATCGACACCACCAACACCAACAGCCGGCGTCCGAGCAACAACCGCCTCATCACCAGCAGAAGCCGGTATGCACCAACGAGCAGGAGCAAGCACCACTGGTCTTTCACTTCCTCTCCGACGCCCTGTCACGCCACCACACCCAAGAGGTCGGCCCCAACCAGTGCTGCTCCACCGCTATTCAGACGATCAGGGCCCCCGTCGATGTCGTTTGGTCCGTCGTCCGGCGGTTCGACAAGCCCCAGGTCTACAAGCACTTCATCCGCAGCTGCTCGCTCATGAGCGGCGACGGTCGGAAAGTCGGCAGCCTACGCGAGGTCCGCGTCATCTCCGGCCTCCCCGCCGTGAGCTCCACCGAGCGCCTCGAGCTCCTCGACGACGAGCGGCACGTCATGAGCTTCAGCGTCGTCGGCGGCGATCACCGGCTCACCAACTACAGATCCATCACCTCCCTCCACCCGATCCCCTCGGACGACCAGCCCGGCGACGGCGAGTCTGCCCAAGACAACGCCTCCGGCACGGTGGTCGTCGAGTCCTACGTCGTCGATGTGCCGCAGGGGAACACCAAGGAAGATACCTGCGTCTTCGTCGACACGATCGTCAGATGCAACCTTCAATCTCTCGCCCAAATAGCAGAGAATATATGCAAACGACGCCGACCCTGACATTCCCCTTCCCTTAGATTGCTAGAACACCCACAGTTGTAGAAATATCTTTCCCTCTTTATTTCTCCTTTCCTTTTCCTCTTTTTTTTGGTTAAATTTGTTCTCTTTCTCATGATCCTGAAATGAAATCTTCAGTTCGTTTGTTCTGAACAAAATGATGTTTTTGTTCTTTCATTAAGGCTTTGACTTGTTCATAAACGATGATGAACTTGAATTTTCCATTTCCTCCACCCTCTCTTCTTGGGTAGCCATTTTCTGTCATGAACATGTATGCAAACGAAAAAACACATTAGAAACCTCACTGGATCATAAAGGAAAACTGTGTGCTGTGCAAAGTTATTCCCCTGTTCAATTCTTTCTTCATTTCTTTTTCTTTTTCTCTCTCTAAGTTGGTGTTGTACCCGACGGATCTTCGCTTTCAAGTAATTATACAGAGCAGCACTGATTGATTTACAGAACAATGGATTAGGGGCTGTAATATTCTTAGTTTTTTTCTCTATTGATTAGAGGAGGAGGGAGATGGTGAGAAAGATGCTGAAGCCGCTTTGAGTCTTTTTTTTTTTTTTCGGTCGAAGGGTTACTTTGTGTTTGGGTGGAGAGAGAAACACCTATCAACTATAAGTGTGGTGCATATAAAGTGAATCAAACTTATAACCAATCCACCATTTAGACATATTAAAGGGGATGAAGGTGACCACCATGTGTTATGTGGGAGATAAGGGGCCCAAATTATATTACCTAGTTCACTTATACATTTACTTATACATCCTTTTTTTTCCTTGTTCGATTATGCGGATATACTTAGCGAATCCATTATGCTGATCTCTGCAGACTCACGTGTTGCTGCAGAACTCTGTGTATCATTAAGGTTGGGATCAAGAAGCAATAATGAGAAAAACAAGTTGTGGCATGGTTCTAATATTTGATAAACTTGAAACACGGTTTCCGCGAATAATTTTATCATTCCAAGGGTCTAGTTGGCAATGGTATGTGTTGGTAGGTCTAAAAGAATATTATCATTAATTATTTTGTTACAGAATCGTTTTTCCTTTTGTTTATTTATTTATAACTTGGAAAATTGGCTCAAGCTTAAGATGAGTGCAGGGTAAAATCAAATTGAACAAAAGTACCATTCCAGTCCGTAGCTGCATAAAGAGAAATGAAGAAAAAAAATTGGATTCCCCAGGGGAAGAAAAAGGAACAAACAGTTCAAAGGTCAGAAATGTTATTTTACACTAATTAATCATGATCATATAAGAGACAGACTCTCTCTCTCTCTCTCTCTCTCTCTCTCTCTCTCTCTATATATATATATATATATATATATATATATATATATATATATATATATATATAAGCATAAGCATCTGAAATTCCTTTATAATCTTAGATATAAGACTTTCAATGGGGTCTTTCAATCCACCTCTTAAGGCAAATGTTAATACATCTGAGACCTTAGGTCTCAGTGTTGAGTGTTAAGAACCAATTTTGTTGCTTTATAACAGCTCGACTCACCCCCACAATGAGCTTGGGCTTCTGATTTGGTGGATCCTACCCTTCAACCTAACATTATTGATTCCAAACTCAACAAGCTAAGAACCAATGACAATAGCTCGCCGCTGCTAATACCATGGAATTAAAAAAAAAAAAAATCATTTAGCCCATATAAAATTTTTGAAAATTTATATTTTGACTCCTATTAAAATTTTGAAACCATAGTTCAGCCCCCACATGAAAAAATCCTAGCTGTGCTGTGAATGAGGTAACATCAAGTATGATGCCCCTTCCCTTGCATCTGTACTGTTCTCTTCCCTTTTCCTCCATTCGACACCATCGTCTTCCGTCCCATCCTTCTCTTGCTGGTTTGGCCTTCTTTTGGTCTCCTCCCCATTGGCACAATTCCTTTTCCCTGACCTTCCCTGTCATGCATGCATGCCAAGTCGTCCCCTTCATCTCTACTTGCCTTCCTCTCTGACCTCATTATTGCTGCTTTTCAATGACCTTATTGCCATTTGAACTTAGTTTTGTTGTTGATTACCATTACGACTACTCACCAGCCTCTTTGTTGTTGTTGTTGTTCATACCTCGCTATCATCGGCCTCTTTGTTGCCACTCATTAGCCTTGCTGTTGTTATTTATCAACCTTGTTGTCATCGCCCTCCCTACTGCTACTTTTAATCTCATTGTTTCTCTTGTTCCTTGGGCTCCCTGCTGTCCTCTGGTCTCGTTGTTGCTGTAGTTGGCTAGCCTCTAGTCATTAGGGATGTCAATATATACAATTTGGATTGGATATCCGACCAAACCGTTTTGAAAAAATTGGATGTGAAAAGAATAATTAAATATCTGGTTAAGAAATAGGATTAGATTCAGATTCAGATTCTAATATACATAAATATCCAGTCAAATTCAAATACCAATTCAGGTCAGATTTAGTTTTAGACAAATATCCTATGTTTAATGCTCTTACCTTTTGAAAGTTTAACAAATTTGATTCAAAATTTGGTTTTTGGATCAGATTCAAGTACAAATGTAAACATCAAATTTGGATCGGATTCAAATTGTGAAATCAGATTTTAGATTTAGGATGTGACTTTTCTTTGTTTGTATTTGAATTTGAATATGTGAATATTTGAAAAAGTTGATATGGTTAAGGGTATATTCTATTCAAATATGATTTGTCTATTGATATAGTTAAGTGTATATCTTATTCAAATCCGATCCATTAACATCCTTACTTCCTATTGTTCACCAGCTTTGTTATTGCTACCGCATCCCTGACATCCATTAGACTCATTGTTGCAACTGTTCACCAGCTTCCTGCATTTTGCTGCTCCTCAGCCGCGTCGTTACCATTCATTAGCATTGATGCTGACATCGTTGATTGCTATAGCTGCTACTCTCAGCCTCTTATCGCCGCTAATTGCCAGTGGACACTAGTCTCGCTTCTACATTGGCCCTTGTGGTGAACCCCACTGCCGCATTCCTGCATGTGCAGCAACATCTTTAATGGTGTTGCGGCTGTTGCCTATCGAACTTAGGTTGTGATTGATTATCTTGGATCTTAAACCGAGGTCGGATCTCTTCTTTAATCCTTAGTTCAGTAAATAGAGAATCTCAAATCAGTAGATTTAATCCTCAAAAAGGTTCACATTCATAGATTTAAAATCTGAAGGAGAGGGTGGGGGTGTTTGGATATCATGCATGGATCTCTCAACCAAGGGTTTCGACCATCAAAACCCCCAACCGTCCAGAGAGAGAGAGAGAGAGGCTAGCCGAGGGTTTCGACCAAAAAAACCCATGGCAGTCAACGCTTCAAAAGAGTGAGAGAGAGATCTTATCAGAAAAAGCGAACAAGCTTTCGAGAAACATATGATTCAAAGATCATCAAGTCTTAGATACAAGGATTTGAAATCAGCCATGGACACAACCAAACACAATCTTAATATGCTTTCAACTGGCCTTTACTCTGGCCCAAATTTCTTTGCTATTGATAAATCTTAGCCCTTTTGCGATTCTGTGTTTATATCTGAACTACTCTTATTATTGTGACATACTGATCTTTATTAATTTGTAATATGGTTCTTCAGTTCCAATCTCACATTGGGATTCGTTTAATGATGTTGATATCTAAGTCATACCGGTCCAGATATGAATGTGAAGATGCAGTTACAAGGTATGACATGCTATGTCACCTAGCTAAGGGTATCGGTCTTGGTACGGGTATGGTTTTTATGCGATAATATTAATTTTTTAATTTAAAAAAATTTATAAATTTTGAAAAAAACAAAACAAATGATATCATCACATCAATAATGTAAGCTAATAACCAATAACTCTAAACAAAATGAAAACAACATTAGAAAAAAGCTAAATGAACTAAAAGTCTATTTTGACCTAAAAAGTAGCAAGTGTGTTCTAAGTATCCACTTTGTATATATATATATATATATATATAAAGAGAGATGACAAAGTTTCGGCTTCATAAATGACATTTAGATCTAAAAGCCTGGGCAACGAACTAGGGTATCCAATGGGTGCCCGGTACTCTAGTCAATCGGGCGTAAGTCCGGGTCCGAAAAAACCGGCCCAAAACGACTATAGGGCTCGATTCAACTTGATTTTTTTATTATTTTTGTTTAATAATAATATATATTTTCCTATCAAAATATATTTATATATTTAAAAATTTTATTTTATAATTCAAAATATTTTTTATTTTAATCGAGTCTAATCTGGATATCAAGCCATGAAGCCCGACTCTTATCCGGCCCGCCGATGCCGAGTCTAGATCCAAGAATTTCAAATCCCCTCCAACCCAAAAGTAGCTTAATTAAAAGGGGAAAAAAAATCTTAAAAATTGGATCGCGTTTAATCACGCGAATGAATAAATATTAAACGCATCCGTACAACTGTACAATCAGATAGGATTTCACGACGCCAGAATCCACGCGTATAATAGAGGGGAGAGGGAGAGGGAGAGGGAGAGGGAGAGAGACAGATAGAGAGAGAAAAGGAGGCACGGATGTTAAAAGCCAGATTGGGAGGAATCAAAGACAAGTTGGGAGGGACGCTTTGAATGAATGCACTGCAAGTTGGGGGAGGTTGGCCCCTTTCTGAACAGTCATCCAATTCATCTTCCTCCACCTTCGACCCCAGCTGCCCCTCCCTTTACTTGATTTTTCTTTCTTGTTTTTGGACGTTTGATTCTCCCATATGCTTTTTGTTTCTGTGTACAAAAAATTACACATCGGCTAGAGATGGCTACCTTCATCAAGTTTTTTTGAAAAAAATAAAAAAAGACAGTGAAAAAGTTTAAAATTTAAAGAAAATATTTTCTTTTTAAAAAAATATCCAAAGTACCCTAACATCCTCCCATTTTTTTGGTATGTTTGTGTTATTAGTATATCACGTATTTTTTCCCCTCATTTTAAGGGTTTTTTAAAACTTTAAAAATTATTTTTTTTTTCAAACTCGCTTTGTTATACCATAAAAAAAACCTCACCATTTAAAACACGAATTGTGGTTTTAACCAAACCCAATTTTTAGAGAATACTTTGAGGGGGTACTGGTGCATGCCTGCATGGTGCATGAAAATTTCATGTCAGTAAGATTAATGACAAAAATGTTTCTACTTAATCGAAAAAAAGAAACTTTTTGTAAGGACAAAAAAATCAAAAAAGTGAAAATACTCAAAAGTACATTTGTTTCAATAATTTCAGAAACATCTTTTTTTTCCTTTTGACTTATATTTGTTGCGTGCAATGAGTAGTACACGCAACTCACTGTGGACATGGCTACCTTCATCAAGTTCATCCCCTTTCTCTCTCTCTCAATGCAACGTCATGTTCACTTCCTCTTTTTCTTCTTGGGTGTTAGTGTGATTCAGGGCAGGTTGGTACGATTACAGATATTCTTACCTGGAAATCCATCAGCGAATGCGTGATCAGCAAAATAATCCGAGCTCTGGTAATTGAGACTGCACCGGCACTACGCCTTTATCTTGCTTCCCATAATGACAGAATGCAGCATATTTTGAAAATGAAGCCCGCGCTCCTTGAACACCTTTATTTTCATATGCCATCATTTAACCTCCCAATAATGCTCTCCTTGGCTTCTTGACAAGATGTTGCAAATTGCATGTACTTTTGCTTCAATTCTAAGGCCATCCGGTAGTTCAATATGGTCATAAATCTGCAAGTTGTTATATAATATAGAAACAACCCTATTTTTTTCACCGATATGTGTTTCTATGTGTGTTTTGAGAAATGGGTTCATTAAAGCTCATTTGGCTGCCTTGAAGGTCACAGTGTAGTTGGTCGAGTTGGCAGTCCAGTAAAAATGCAGTTTGATTTTTATGGGCATGATTTCTATGGGCAGTATTCTCAAGCTGAAGGAAGTAAAGGGCATGATGAAGGAGGGGGTGCTTCACCATTTCTTTTGAGCGATGGGGTTCCCTCCTGCTCATCTGAAAGCCCGTTTGGCTAGCTAGGCTAATTAATTTATGCCAGCTTATTATGCACAACTTAAGAACACAGTTTGATTGACCTAATTATTTTCAAATGATATATGTTATTTGGAAAATTCATTAGTTCTAATGTTTTGGCTTCATGCACAGTATTATAAATCAAGAAAAAGTTCGGTTCACATTCATGAACCTCAAGACTGTGCAAATGGCATATATCCTGGTTTCATGAAATTGTGTAATTTATGAAGTGGAAATTACTAAGGGACTTGAGATGCAAGACTCCTACCATTCATTGAGAAATATAATTTTGTGTTGTCCTAAGTTTTCCCAAATACATAGACATTATGAACATGCACATGATGGAGAAATTTTGCTGAAAATCATTTGGTACTTTATATATATATATATATATATATATATATATATATATATATATATATATATATATATATATATATATATATATATATATATATATATAGAGAGAGAGAGAGAGAGAGAGAGAGAAATTGGTAGGTGCTAGATGCTTGGATATATACCATAGGAATAAAATACAATATCAGCCATTGATCTTTACCGGATTGGTTATGGAGAGAAAAACAATGAGAAAAAGGTAATGGAGTATTTTTGTCATCAAATATTAGTTGATATATTTTCATCCTTATTTTTCCCTAAAGTATCAATCTAAAAAACATCAAAGGTTGTGATGTGTTCCCTGTCAGTCTAGAGTCTAAGTATCTAACACCTAAAATTTAAAAATTAATGCTTAAAAATACCACAATCATCCCTAAAACCATCGTAAACCATCACTAACACCAATGTAGTTATTTTTAGTGACAAAGTTTTAAATTTTAGTCATCCAGCATTTTACAAGATTGAATATATATATATATATATATATATATATATATATATATATATATATATATATATATATATATATATATATATATATAGTCAGACCAACCAAGCACTGCCCAGCCTGTTGAATATGTAAGAAAATTAGCACATCATGACATCTGATCAATTACACTGAATTATATATTTAAGCAAGTTGTTAAAATGAAAATGTGTTTGTTACTACTCATTAATTTGATTGAAGTTGATTTATACAAGTCTTTAATTTTTGTCCCTAAACTCTGTCCCTATCAAAACTGTTGACTATTTAATGACTAAAAAAGTATATCTAGACATATATATAGGAAAACTCAATCCTGCTAGGTCACATATATCTAAAATTTAAAAATTTATGGCATAAAATCGGTCACTACACAGGCATGAGCAAGGATTTATGGTGCCACAATGGTTATGATGGCTTTAATGATGATTTTAGGTCCTTTTAAAGAAGAATTTTTACATTTTTGTCATCTGACAATTATATGGCATCTGGCAACATTAGGTCTTCCTATACACAAATATAAGAAGATTCTCTAATATGTTGAATGTTGGATGTTGTTGGCTGAGGATTCAAAGTTAAAAATATGTCATTTAATATACCACCAACTATTGATATATAAAAGCACCATATACTCAATTGATGTATACCAAGACAGTTGAACTCAAGTATCCTATGGTCAACGAGTTCTTGATACTTTAACGTGTAACTATTACCAAAATTCTCACAATTGACACAACAAGAAATATGTGCCTCAAGAAAATGCACATCGTGCAATGAAATCAAAATATAAATACAAAAGATGAATCAATATGATCTATGACAACTTGAACCCAAATTGACCAAAATGCTTGAATTTATAATTTTCAACTTGCATCATGGCTAGGTTAATATTTGCACATATTTTTGTAAACAAAATGAAAATCAAGATGTATAAGGCTTAAATTTATATAACTTTCTGTCTTTTCCAAATTCTTAGACCCCATAATTTCCACAAATCATGACATTTGCTACATATATATCCTTTAGAATATAAGGCTTTATGAAAATATGAAAAGCTTCAGCATAAAATGTCCGACCAATAGGATTGGTACATTTATGGCCTAACATATTAAAGGTAGTGCTTTCATGAAGTTAAGTTATTTGTTGCCATCCATAGAAATGTTAATCTTGATCTAACAAAAGAATTTGAATAAAGTGAAAAGAAGAAGAGCAACACTAATGTCATAGAATATTATATAAGCATTGTGCAGTTCATTTGTTGATGAGTTGAGGTTGTAGACTATTAAGCATGAATCAAATATTGGGTAATTACTTGAGTTTTGGTCTTGGTGAAGTCGGTAAATGAAAATGATCTTAAACTATAAGAGAAAAATATTTGAAAGGATGTAGAAAATGAAATACTCCCATAGAAAGAAAGAGAGATAGAGAAAGAATTTCAAAGATCTTTAAATGGAAGATTTCAAAAGAAAGAGAAGATGCATATCTCTATATGTATGTATATACGTATATAGGCTTTTGACAATGAAGTCTTAATTAAAGTAGAGAAGAAAAATAAACTTTTAAAAGAAAGAGAGGGAGATACAAAAGATGCACATACATGTGTAAATACTATCACATATACACATATGTGAAAGTTGGTAAAAATGACATTGATTTAAATAGAAAGAGAGATTTTAAAAGAAAAAAAATGGATATATATATATATATATATATATAGGTGAAGACATTTGACTTGAAAAGAGAAATAAAAGATTTTAGAGAGAGAAAATAAGACATTCATATATATATGCATTCATATATGCATTAAAACAAAAATAAAAGCATAGAGAGAGGATAATGAAAGGAATCATCATGTGGACATATATGTATATAACATGTATATACATATGTGTCTTTATGACATTAGAAATCAAGAAATGAAAAATAACCGACTTCAAGTTTGATATAGGTCGGAGGAAAGTTTGGACTTATGCAATAGTTTAAGCTAAGTCCCCAAAGCCACATTAAAAAAGGTTCTTTCAAAAATATTTTGGAAACCATGATCCTAAATACTTTTATATATGAACATAAAATATAGTTATTTCATTTGTTACAAGGGAATATGTTTCTTCCACCGTTGGGTACGAAAAAAAACTAAACCACACGATAAGACGCTCATTAGGGTTTCTAATCAGGTGATTAAAAGGAAACTAACGCAAAATGACATGAAAATGCATATTAACATGTACACATTCGTGAGGGTTTTCCTGAGGTTGGACAAGACACAACCTGAAAATTTTATATAATAATAAAGAATCTCAAACCACACTCTTATTCTCGCCGTGATTTCACATATATGAATAGAAAAATCAAGCAACTATGCATGAACAATATCCAAAATAAAGCAACATTCAAGTAATAGAGAGAACTTGTTAAATCATAGAATGCAATATTATCTCATCTTCTCATGCTCTCGGTGCACTCGAGCATAGCTTCTTAATTCTAAAATCGAGATTTGAGAGCTATCTCATATGACTGTAGATGAAGAAGATAGAAAATAATGGAATCACAACAACACTATATTTAAGGAAAGAGAGAACATCATTCAATCATCAAATGAAAGATCATATCATCTTCTCATGCTCCCGGTGCACTCGAGCATAGCTTCACGACTCTAAATTAGAGATTTGAAAGCTATCTCATATAGTTATCGGAAGATGAAGAAGATAAAAAATAGTGGAATCATAACAATACTATATTCAAGAAAAGAAAGAACATCATTCAATCATGAAATGAAAGATCATATCATCTTCTCATGCTCCCGATGCACTCGAGCATAGCGTCTCGACTCTAAAGTAGAGATTTGAAAGTTATTTCATATGGCTGGGCAGGGGCAAAGCCAGGATTTTTTTCAGGGGCGGGCCAAATGGTCTATCGAACTTATTCGGGTAGGGCCAAACTAAATTCGGGTAGGGCAAAACTAAATCCGAATATAAAAAATACATTACCCAACAAAAATTTTTCAATTTTTGTAATGCAATTTTTTTTTTCAAGTAGTTGGGGTGGACCAGGGCCTAGGCGGGCCCCCCCTCCCTCCGCCCCTAGCCATGGGGATATGAAGGGGAGAAGAAATGAGGGAAACAAAACATGACTATATTCTAGAAAAGAGAGCATGATTTAATTATAAAATGAAATATCACTTCACCTTCTCATGCTCCTAGTGCACGCAAGAATAACTTCTTAACTCTAAAATAAAGATTCTAAAGCTATCTTATATAGCCATAGAGAGATGAAGAAGGGAAAAAATGGGAAAACCACAACAAGTCTATATTCAAGAAAAGAAAGAACAACAACAACAAAATGATACTCGAGAAAAGAAATAGCTTGATTTAATCATAAAATGAAAGATTACTTCACTTTCCCGTGCTTTCGGTGTACTCAAGAATAACTTCTTGACTCTAAAATAGAAATTTGAAAGCTATCTTATATGGTCTTGGGAAGATGAAGAAGGAAAAAAACAAGGGAAAGAAAGGAGAGAAATGATGACTATATACCTCTAATGAAAATGACTTTTGGAAAAATGAACACCTTAGCTTAGAATGATCTTAGATTTTTTTTTAGTGAAGCTCCAAGATGATGCCTCCAAGAGGGTTGTAGCTTGATGAAGTTTGCTCCAAGTTGGAGAAGAAGAGAGAAATGGAAAGAAGAAGAGGAAGAAGAAAATATGAAAGAGAGCTAAGGGAAAAACTCTAAGTCTTCAGGTGAGAATGCACTAAAGTTTCTCTAAGGGTTAGCTCATACCATGCGGGGGATTGTAGAGGTATTTATAGAGAGTTTGGAGTCAAACTCAAAAGTTGATTTTTTTTTTTTAATTTCACAATATTTTCATCTGAATTTCACATAATTTTGAATTATTTTCATTTTTTTAAAAGAAAATAGGTTTTGACTAAATAGGATTGGTCATTAGCCCTGCAAACACCCATTTGGGGTGTGGGCAGGGCTATTGCCCACCCAACAGGCCTAAAATTGCCCTTGAAAGGTGGTTTTTATCAATGAAATGGGTCTTCGCCGTTTGCAGGCCCCGACTCAGCCATAGGCACGCGCCAGGCGCGTGTCAGCGAACAGCGCACACGCACACGGCGCTTATAGCACCAGACTATGTTGTTTTGAACTCAATTTTGGATTTTGAGTTTCAAATGCTCCATTCAGATCTAAAATTGAGTTTTGGATTGAATTTGGATCTGAAAGTTGGATCTTAGATTTAAATCTTGCGTTTAAATTTGAGTTTCGTGCTTGGGAAAAATAACATAGTTTTTTTGAAAAAATTTGAGGTGAGTACACATAATACCTAGACTCTAAAGTGAGCCATCACATTAAAATGATCTGAAAAACATGTCTCTCTACACGTGGTACCAAGAGGCTAATGAAGCAAAAATTGGAAACGGCATAGATTAGACTATAAAGCATGTTACTTGTGCTTTTAGTCTCGTAGTTTAAGCTTAAAATATTTTGCATCTCCTTGGTATTGCAAAAAATTTTATTTCTATTAATAAATGTGTTAATCATAATAATATTAAATCCGAGTTCACCCCTGATGCTCGTTATAAAAAACGATACACAAAAAGGATTCTTTAACAAGGTCCAAGTAAAGATGGCTTATATCAAATCCGACAACAGTACATGAATAAAGAAGCAAACCATTTTGTGAGCTACATGACCCTAATGTGGCATCAATGCCTTGGGGGGAGTATGTTTAAGCCTGGGCATCGGGCCGTCCTGGCCCGATAAGGAGCGGGGCTCTGGCCAGCCCAACACCCTAAAGTTAGACCCAGGCCCAACTCAACCATGAAAACTCAAGTCCGAGCCCGGCCTGGCCCGAGCATAGCTCGATTAAATTAAAAAAATATTTTTTTAATTTAAAATGATATATAAATATAATTAATCATAACAAAATAATATATATATATATATATAAACTAATAAAATAAATATTAAAAAAATTATTGAGCCCACCCGAACCAGGCCCGTGCCCTTTTTTCCAGGCCCGGGCCCGAGTCGTGCCGGGTTCCGGGTACCATGGAGCCCTGGCCCGATGCTCAGCCTTAAGTTTGTTTATTGCCCTTGATTTGGAGGTGAATAATCAGAGCTGTCGATGTAAAAATAAACAAATATTGAGGGGCTTGTGACTCCACCACTGGGTTCAGGAGGATCTGGAGTTTTACTGCTCCCCCTACAAAGCTTTACGACTCTTTTTTTCTTGATTGCAATTTTTTATGACACAAAGAGCTCTGGGTTCCTGAAGAAAATCTAAGGTTTTCCAAAAAGTTATGAGATATCTCAGTTCAGGAGCTTTTTGGTAAGAACAGAATTTCTTGTATTTGATTTTGGTTATGAAAGTTTAATGTCAAACGAGGTGGAAGAAGGCTAAATAGCCATTTATATGAAACAGTGAATGTTTTCTATTACCATAAGGGGGTAGTTGGCAATAAGAACATTAATTTAATATTGCATAAATCCGATCCAATCTTTAAAACAGATTCATACATGGACCACTATACTGTTAGTGTTGACAAACACCCACTAAAGAGATATCATCGGCGCTTACAGCCAGTCCAACCTAGCACACTCTGCGATCGTTTCTCTTTTCTTTTGAAAGTACTAATACCTTGTTCATTAGACTACAACCTTTGCCAGTTTAGGTGGACCTTCAGTCTATCCAACAAGCTGTCTACATAAACTTCAAAACTGCAGTGGGAATAACTTTAATACACTGGTGAAAATTAATTGCACCCATAAATGCCATCTTTCCAAAGAAGTTCCTTATTTCAAAAGCATAAATATAGCTTCTAGAATAGATTAAAAAAATATTTTTCCTATTCGGCATTTAATTTCCTTATACAAATTTATGGCTTGCATAAGTTCATAATCAATTGGGGCATTTAAGTTGCATACATGTGCGCCGTGTTCATGCACCTCGTATGAACCCTCATAATCAGACAGTTGAAGGTGGTGCATCCTCTATGTTTTTCTTTGCCATATTTGCCTTATGTTTGTGGCTTCCACCACACAACTGCCTGCAGTTGTAGAAGAGGCTAACAAGATGTGGGTGTTCTAGATGCATGGGATCATGCACTTTTAGTGAACATTTGCGGCCCCCATTCATTGCTTTTTCCCTCAACCACTTGTTTATGTACAGTAAATAAATATATAGTTCTCAGCTACTGCTCTTTTCGTGCCTAACTTGGAGATGTACATAAATCATCCTAGACTAGTGGTGGAGCCAGACATATTTGGCTGAGGGGCACTCACTGTATATTCGAAGGGCATTTTATATGTAAGTATGTAAAAAAAGTTTGGAGTTAACCAATACGTAATTAAGGGATTTTTATAGGACTGTATGGGTAGTTGCCCACATGTGACTATGCCCCATCTTCGATCCACCTATGCGTCAAATTGTAGGTTGTTAGGCTTTTAATTTCTCGATAAGGAGATAATATTGCATATATTGAAATTACCTCTTTTTTTCTTCAATTAAATGAACAAAGAGAGACGGTGCTTCAAGGGCAGAATCAGGATTTTTTTTTTGTCTTGTGAACATGACAAATGCATGTTTATATAAAATTTTTGAAAATAATTTCACAAGAGAAAAATATATTTTCCAAGATTTTTATAGTCGTCAAATTGTTTTTTTTTTAAAAAAAAAATTGAAGCAGCAAAAGTTTGCTTTGCACCCCAGGTTATGCCGGTACTGAATTTAATTAGATCTGCAAGCTTTCATAAAATAATTAACAAGAAATATTTGGAGAAATTAAGTTGATAAATGTATCGGTAACATGTTTCTAGAAGGTCATTGATATTGAGTTCGGCGGCATTTTAGAAATTCCTTATCGATTTTATTGCGATCTAACGTTCTCTCCTTCTCAATAAGCATGCTGTAAGGAAAAGGTGTGGTTTTATCAACTTCATTTTGTCCTTTGATAGTATCTCTGACATTCATTTTGTCCTTTGATAGTATACATTAGTACATACATTAAGGTCTGAACTTTATCCCTTACAGGTTTCACATGGATCTTGTCCCTCCAAAAAATTTTCCGGCTCTGCCACTGGTTATAAAGTGGTTGGATGACACTCCAAAACAAGATTCGGGAGGGAAAATCTAATTTTGCTACCACTTTTTTTGGAGCATTTTGGTCCATCAAAATTGAGTTCCAAGAACGCTCAATTTTGCCAAAACAAAGAGAGTGACAAAGCTCAGTCTATTCAAGTTATTTATACAAAAACGAGGTTTTGGTTGTGTCGCCCAAAAAAAAAATAAAAAAAAGTTCTGAAAACTTATTAAAAATACTTGGTTTTCATAATTTCAGTTATAAAATGAGGGTGCCATCGAAATGCCCCCTTAACTTGATTACAGAACTGGTTAGTGGCTTGAAGTTAAGATACAAAAGGTGGCATGTGGAAGAAGGCTATGATGAGTTCAACAACTAGGTGTGGACAGGGAGCGGGCAGTGGCCTTGGCCCTCCCTCAGATCTTAAAAAATTCAATATGTAAATTATAAAAATCGTGGTTGAACATATATAATCAAATTTTGAAATATTCTATTTTGGCCCCTAATCTGAAACTATAGTCAGTTCCTGCAACCAAAAACTCCGGACTCCGCCCCTGGCTGTGGACAATGTTGTTTCCCTAAAACCAACTTGCTTTTCCGAATGGAAAGAGGAAAAATAGTGAGTATTCCAGTCTTAATAAAAGTTTCAAACTGATGGTCAAAAGAACCTATATTCTAGCTGCATCTATCCAAAATCTTTTACTAAATCCTAACTCACCCAAGATGTGCTATAGTCAAACCAACTAACCCTTACGCACCTGCATTGCCCCCCTTTATGAGCATGGCATTGGTCAAAGCATGCCGAATCTGGCCGGTGTGGCCACTTTCTGTCCTGGCCCAGCCCATATGGTTTGCTAATGCAGGGCGAGATTTTCATGTGCCATGTCTGCCCAAACATGAAGCGTGCGCATGGGTCCACCACGCCTACCCCCATTAATTCGATTATGTGGGTCAAGTTTCGCTAGGCCGTCAACAGCAGTGGTCTCACGGTGCGTTGCCAGTTTGGGCCCATTGGTGTACTACCATGCTGCTGATTCGCCCACCACTCAAAAGTTCACTTTTGAACTACTCGCCTAAGAAGTCATCCTCAAGGGGGGTGGCGCAACAGACAAGGCATGGGCTGGTAGGTGTTCAATCCTTGTTTCGAGTGGTTGTAGTGTCAACTACCTATACTGCAAAAAGGATTGCTGATATGTAAGTTGAAGCATAAGTGGGATATCATCCCCAAACACTGAAAGCAAGCAAATTGAAACATAGTGGTAGCATCATCCTAAAGTACTAAAAGCGGGTTTGGTACTCTTTGATTAAGGGATAGGGAAAGGGTGAGAGTTTCGGCTCTCAATGGGGCTTTGGGGTGAAACATTCCTCTTGCTTGCCTGAAAAATAGTATAAAAAGCCAAACTATTAATTCCATGCGGCTTCTTCAGTCAAAGCACAGGGCGAATTTTAACTATAAAAATTACATGTTTTTTGAATTTCTCTTTGTGGGGATGTCAAGCCTTGTGAGCTGTGACGATCATGGTTTTCCTTGTAGTCACGGCAACAGGTTGCACTTGGTTCGGACCCACGGTCCAACCTGATTCAGATATGGATGCGGTTTCCTTCCTGGATCTGAATCTTTTCAGCCAAAGCTGGGTGCAAGAGCTGATTTTCAAGTCTAGACTAGTTGGATATCGTGTGGGAGAAAGATGTACGTAGTACTGTATCTGGACCCAACTACTAACTGGATCGATCATATATTTTTCTGAGTAGTTTAAATGGATCGATCCGGACTCAAATCTGTCGTGATCACGTGAATCTAACCCATTATACCGCACTTAAAATCAATAATGAAATGTTGTGACCCATCATTGGTAACCATTTGATTACCTTATGTCAGCTCAACATGCCTTTCACCTTGCCTTCTCTGTCTCCGTCTAAGAACAAAATTACATATGTAGTTACTAGGTCATGAAGTGAAATTTATAACATTTGTATTAGAGACTTAAGTGAATAAGATATTTATACGAATTGAAAATCAGCGGGCTGCAGATTGGCAGATGGATAAATATTTAATATTGTTGCTAGAAAGCACAATATATATATATATATATATATATATATATATATATATATATATATATATATATATATATATATATATATATATATATATATAAACCTGATGCAATACATGTTTCTGGCTGCGCCAAAACATCCAGTTGGCCGGAGAAATTTATATACACACATTGACACATAACACACACACACCCAGTAGTCTGCTAGCTATGAAATAAATATGATTGAAAATTCCTCATTTATTTTAATTTGTTTCGAATGGGAAGAGAATCTATAACCAGCCTGGATTGATAGGAACAGAAAAGACTGAAAATATTTGGTACATTCTGCCTGAGATAACAGGCCTTATAGATTCCACGGTGTTTTTGTTCCAGTAGCTAGAAAGAAAAGATAGACAGGCGACTGATTTCAGGCAGCCCGGAGCCCAGAAAGGGACAACAGAGCTCAGAAAAGTGCGTCCAGGTTCTCTACCTCCAAACCGACAACTTGGGCACCATTCATGCACCCGTGCATCTTCATAAATGCATGGATCAAGTAGTACTGCAATTGGCTGCTGTATGCATTGGTTCTTGCCTCAGGCTCCACCACGTTGGCCAAAAGTACATAATCTTAACTGGTCTGTGCAAGGAGGCTGGGCGCTTGTGCCATGTTTCTCGTAGAGAAAGAATGACACGTCGTATTCAAAGTTAGACAATACAACACTTCAAGGATATTTTATACATCTGCATTTTGTATATTAGCCTCACTTTTTTCATTTTCATTCGGTAGTTAAAAAAATGTACCTTTGCCATTGTTACTCAAACCCTTGTAATGTATATACTAAAATTGAATAGTGACTTTGGCTATCCAGAGTTACTCAAATTAATTACGAGGTTCACTTGTCCATCGTGTTGGACTGTTGAGAGAAAAATGTAACAGACGTTTTTGTCATTTAGTATTAGTTCACACCTTTTCCTCCTTGCTTTTCTCTAAACTGGTCATAAAAAAAATCAAAAAAATCAAATGGCCCTTATAAGTGAAGTAGGTGACTATATACTAGTCACCATGCTCTCTCTCTCTCTCTCTCTCTCTATATATATATATATATATATATATATATATATATATATATATAAAATATGCAGCCTGATGCAATGTCTGAAAGATTCTGATTACACACACGACACCCCCATATGTTGTTGATTAACTGTCCATTTGTTACATATATAGGTGAAAACCAACAAACCACATCTTCTCGTCATTTGAAGTCACGATGTGGACCTTGGTGTACTTGCAACTGCATCTCAAGGAATCACTGTTGGAACTATTTTCACTGTATTTTACAAGCTCTGACAAGTGATTTCAGTTTGGTGTCATTGTATTTGGTGTTTCAATAAATAAAATTCCTGACTATTTAATTAATTGATCGTAAATTGATCAAGAAACATTATTAACTGGATAAATGAGGAACCCTGCTTCTTGTTGACTAAGTAACTTTGAGTGAATACCGCTTGCAGTTTTGTAATGCAACCAAAGTGGTTTAAATTGCATGGCATTGTCTTTTTCTATGGAAAAGAGTTAGTGTATTGGTTTCTTTCTGGGATTTAACATGATGGCTGAAATTCCAGAGTTTTTGTATGTAATTTCATTTGCTTTTCATGGTCTTCTTGTTTATCTTTTGTTTATACATTAATAATTAAATTACAAAAAAAACTACATTTAGGTTTCCATAAAAAAAATTCTTTTATGCATTAATTAAAAAGTTGGATTGGATCACACTGTCCTCATCCCTCCTTCCCATGTTTTGATTCTAACACCATAGTCTGAGCTCTGAATGATTGAATTGGAGGCTGATATGTTTGAAGTGCATGCCAATGAATGTTGGTATGTGAGTCTCCCAATGCTGGTAATCTGTATCCCACATTAGAATAGATCAGTACAGATTGTTGAAAGAATGGAAAGGAGAATAAGTAGGGAATAGCAACTAATATACCTAATGCTGTGACCAGGTCTGCATGCACAACATTTTCTATGTCAACATCTAAGCAACCTGGTCCAATTGATATGCAATTGTCACCTGTTCCACCATTGAATTTGGCTCAGATTAAAAACTTGAAACCAAAGGATAGAAACATGCTAAGCATACATAATAGATAAATATGAGTCATGCATATGTTCTATACTATTTGTCTACTCATGCAAATAAAAAACAAACAAAATAAATAGTAATTTCTTCAATCACAATCAATATGTAGAAAGGAAGATAGAAAACAAGCTGTCATAGCAACCACTAACAAAACTTATGAAGATAAAAGACCTCAAAGTAAGGCTTCCCTATTTCTTCTTATAGAGAAGAGTATCAGACATAGAACCATTAAGATTTTTTTCTAACAACGACAACTTAGAATTTTAGAATGAGAATCCAATAAACATAACCATTGCCCAAGTGATCAAGTCCAAGTAACTGTGAGTTATAGGAAATGAGGGACAGGCTTACAACACCATCAACTGCATTAGATTGACAAAATATCTCGTGTATGCTAACTGTCAGGCTAGTGCTAGAGAAATCTCTAAGACCAAAGCAAGCACAAAGTCTTTATTATCCATTTAAAAACTGGAAACTAAACACAAGAAACATGATTGGACATATAGCAAGGCTAAATGTCTGCCAAAATTAACTACAAATAAAAAAAAGGAAACTATAGTAAGAAAGGGCAAACTTACAAATCTCTCAATTGTGTTAGATTACAGAGAAAGTCTACTATAGTACTTGTCAGTTTGTTGTCTGCCAAATTTCTATGAAGCAACCAATAGAGGGAAATTTTGGCAACCCTGTGTAAGTCAAAATAGAATACGCAGTAAGGATTACATACTTGATACTCACATACTAATGATGGCAGTAAGGTTTGCCAAACTCGTAGGAATCTTGCCGCTCAATTCATTGTTTGATGAATTGCTATGGAATTTAACAGTGCAACATATAATGTCTAAAATTAGTATAATACTTCTATGGTACATAAGAATATGCATGATTAGCATGAAGTACTATTTATACAACTGTTTTGGATTCTGATATTCCATAATATGAAATTCAACCTCTTGTACTTACTATAGGGTTATCAAATGCCTCATGCAATTTGAATATTCAAAACTAGAATTGGAATCTCTGCAACATAGCAAAAAAAAAAAAAGGTAGAGTTAAGCTTCTGTGGAGTAGTTTGTATAAGCTCAAAACAAGGTGCCATAAGTTCACTTACAGCTCATTAGAACGGCCTTTGCTTGAAAAATCCATGATGATCAATTTTGGTTGACACTGGTTTGCGTGATGCTTGCAAATGCATTTTATTTGAATATTATTACAAATTCAAAACTAAACAAGAAAATGACAAATCATATATATATATATCATTTATTTATGTGGTTGGATTTATGAATCATGCACAACAATAATTACCACCAAATTGATAGAAGAATGACAGATGAATCTCATTAACACTTAATGTGTCTATTACTTTACTCCTGAAGAAAGTTAAAGTTTATGGTTAATTATATTGTATCTCACTCGAAATCCCGAAAAAAAATGACTAATTTCTGGCTTACCATTTGCCAAGTCAAATCCTTGAGACCTAATGGTTGAGCTGGTCTCAAATAAAGAAAATTCTTGATAGACTAAATGAGCAGAAAATAGATCGACCTTGCTTGTCTTCATAATAACTAATAGCATTAAAAAACAAGCATACTTGGATGCACTTGTAATGATAAAAGCTAAATTTCACACATGCACTTGAACGAGACTGACACACATATCTTTGATTTACTAGGATCAATAGCTTTTATGTGAGCAAAAAGCCAGCCTGCTTGTAAGCATCATGTGATGAAACAAATACCACCATCTATGTGCATATATATCAAGATCCTTGTCAAGACAGAGAAATATGGAAAGGATATGAAAAATGGTGTAGAACCAAAATTAACACTTAAATTAGATGAGTTTTTTTTCTTCAAAAAGCAATAGTGATACCAAGAAAAAAGTCAAAGCTATGCAAAACCAGTCTGAAGCCTAGCATGCACAACATGGTTCTTGGAACTGTGTTTCTTTATTCAATTGAATACAAATGTTGTCAGCGTGTTCATAGGTTTCCTTAATGCAGTTCATGGTGATAATCTCTTCCCCATCTTAATCTATAACATGTAATTGCATAGTCCAAAGCAAAGGATAAATTTAGATATGCCTGCCTATTGCAAGAGAGAGAGAAGGGGGGAGATAGACTAAACAGATAACAACATGTCAACAGGTGAATTTCATTTAATGCCTTGATGTGCTTTTCTGTTTTGTCCCTATTTCATTTCAAAAATACAAAGACTATATTTTGATAAGTTCAAATGTGTTTAAAGTTGTCCAAATTCCATCTATTTCATCTATCTTTACCGTAAATTTACTTTCCCAAGAAACATCTCCTAAATTATTTTGTTTTATGAATCAAATCCCAAAAGGCATTTAATACACATACCTTAAGAATAAATATAAAATTTAAGGACAAGCAGACCAAGTTAGAAAATCAGAGACAAAAATTATGTCCAAACAAAGTTTCATCTATCTACTTGCGATTGGATCAATCCAAATGACATCCAGGTCAGAATTTTCATCACATATGTACTTTGGCTTGGATTAGAGAACGCATCTGTGTGCTTCAGCACCTACCTACCCAAGAGATGTGGCACCAAAAGTAATTTAGGACCCTCCAGCTTTTTAATGGTGAAGGAAGCTACATAGGGCAACTGCAGAACCAATAGCAAGTGAGGAGCAACACCTTTTTCACACTAATCAATGTGCCTATTCACTAATGTCCATGAATTTCACCTTTGAATTATTAGTGGCATGTCCTTTAGTGGTGTTTTTCTCTAGGCCAAAAGCCACCACCAGCAAAGCTTTTATTGACATTTTGCACTTTTTAGCGCTAGTAATGACTAGACTTTTGTAGTGCCATTTTAAACATATCTGCTATAAATTTTATGGCAGCAATGTTGGAGCTACGTACCTAGCAGATACTTTTATTCAAACAACTCTAGTGAACATATTGAAGACATCTACAATTTGTCTAAGACAAAGTTGCGGTTAGAGACCTAGTAGTTAAATTAATTTCATCGACTAGTAAAAAAGTAGATGTGATCACAAAACTATCATCTATAGTAGCCATATTCAATTATCTTATCGGTAAGTTCGATATGAAAATGTTGTTCTTTATTTTAACGGAAGCTGTTAAGAATCAAAACTGACAGGATCACATGAAAATAAAATGGGTCAAAGTTAAATAAAAATGACAAGAGTAATCAAGCTCAAGGATATCCTATCCATGAGAATAATGTTAAGCTAAAATTTGAAGGGATCACCAAATTAGCTCCAAGATAAAAATAGAAAAAATTTGACTAGATGGTAACAAATTTGTAATACAAGTAAACATGGAATTTTGATGTTCACATTGTAATCAAGATTACCTGAGGAAAACTTCGTTTCTTTAAATGGTGATTATAGAGTTTTAATGAACATAGGCCATTATTGACTAAACCACATAAAAAATCTATTTTTCTTTCTTGGGTATCATATTATTTCCACAATATTTGCATGTGTGCCTATTACACAAATAGCCAATTCATAAGGTTTCCAAAAGCTGAGTCAAGTGGAAGTTATGGTCTTGGATGTATTAGTGCAACTTGACCTGGTTTACTTTAATTTAGAGAGCATACTGGTTATCAACTGGCCTTTCACAACTCATTGGATTTCTACTAAGAAATGAGCACTGAATTGAAGCAAATGCCATTAGGGTTGCATTATGATGAGCATAGACCAGTTACAAAAAACCTTAAAGGCCTTGTCTATCAATTTATGGAAGAAGAATTTGTCTTCCAACAAAAGCGTTATCCAACTTTAGAGAGACAAAGTTGGAGACATCGATGAAAGAATAGATATATGAGGCAGACACAGAAGTCATAATGACAAGGAAGAATTCAATTTTTGACTTGCTCTAATACCATATGGAAAAAGGGTAATGGGAGAAGAAAACAAATTTTACATGGTTTAGTATTACATGAAGGCACAGACTAATTAATAGTTTTCAGCAAATTATATAGATGACAACCAAGATAATAGTGAGATATCAACATTATCGACAATCTTGAGATATCCTCATTACCTGAACCACCTAGATGAATTTAAATAGAACTAATTTTTTCATATCATATGTTATATGTTCACTTATCATAATGGCTATTCTTCTATGTTTAATTCAGTGTAAGCCCTGTTGATTAATTTCCTTACTTTAAACTTGGATATCGTAATACAAAGTCAACATCTTTGTTTAGTGGAATGTTTCATAATGTTCTCCTGAGGAGGATCCATCCCCTACTATAATAGGCTGATATCAAAATTAACCAAGCATGAAACCAAGAGAACAGAAGCTACAGTCATCAACAAAAATAAAAACACAAAAAAACAAAAATGTCTTTGGCACCAGCTTGGACTCATTTATACTGCTCCACACGTACTCAAGGCTGGAGGAAACAAATCAAAAGCCAAAATCCTTCCACTGGAGCATATCGCCTATTGGTTGACATCTACAGGTAGAAACTGGGCAACCTCCCAATTCACCCTCACACAACAATGACGATTGGGTGAAATATAATCACAAATAAATTATGCAATTGCAGTTTAAAAGTCTAAACTCTAAGGCTTCTTCTAGACCTCTAATATTGGTTTCAAATAATGTTTAATGTGAACCTTCTAACATGTTTATAAACACTAATTTAATATAAATCGTGTTTGAGTTCAAGTTATTTTTGTAAAAAATAATTTTACTATCAAAATTGTGATGTTAATATATATTTCAAATAATGAAATGACTATCTTAATGTATATTTCTTATCAAATCACTCTGATGATCATATCTATAAGGTTAGATTACAAAAAAAAAAAAGAATTAATTTAATAGGTTTGATTTTTGTCCTCTTACCCAAGTAATCTAGTTTTTACAAAGTTTTCTATTATATATATATATATATATATATATATATATATATATATATATATATATATATATATATATATATATATATATATATATATATATATATATATATATATATATATATATATATATATATATATATATATATATATATATATATATATATATATATATATATATATATATATATATATATATATATATATATATATAAGTGAATGATGACTCTAGTGTTCTGCTTTTTAACCATTCATCATGTTACATCGAACAGGCCTCGTTAAGTGACTGGGTGACTATGAGTCACCATCAAATTTTCTTTTATATATATATATATATATATATATATATATATATATATATATATATATATATATATATATATATATATATATCATTTTTACGGTTCAAGTTATCAACTCTTTTGGACATGAATAATACATTTTTTAAGCTAAGAAGTTCCTAAAGTTTAGATCATTGAAAATTATGAACCAAGACCTTATATACATTTATGTTTTCATGCAAATCCGTCCTTGTGTATTGCTATTTTATAGTAACAAGACCACATCCATCACCTCAGAATTCTGAAAAGAAAATTTTCAATTTTCAAACATTAGGTTTCTGTTGGAACTTTGTGATTTCCATCCAATATCAAAACTCAGCTTCAACATGGGTTAATGCAGCATCAACTTCCACCTGAAAGAATAAACAGGCAACAAACAAGAAAGCAACAGAACAACACAAGAGAGATAAAACAAGAAACAAAATGGCGAGTTTGGGACATTTATTGGGTTTGCATCAAAGAGCCCTTGTATGTGTTAACTTACATACATGTACAAAGAAGTTGCTTGGCCTTTATAACTGGTCTCCTGGGATTCCCCGTGTGCCCACCTGGGCAGTTATTAGGCTTAGTAGAAAATCTTTTTTACTGTTTTTATTGTGACAGCCTTGTAAAGGATTGCAATTGAATAATAAAGTTTGTAATTTATCTCATACTATTTGATTGTTCCCCTGTGTTTGAGTCTGTTTTGTCTTATTTTCCTTTTTCTTATAATGTTTTTGGTTTATGCTTATTTACTTGTAATTGTGCACCCTCCTACCAGCCCTATTGCATGTTAGGAATTTTGCATTTTGGGTGGTCGATATTTGAATCCTATGTAAGCAGTTTCGGTCTTTTTATGTAAGTAAAGTTGAGCTTACTTCCAAACCCCCTTGCTTACATTTTCCTTGTAATGAATGCAATATATGCTTATTGCAAGTGCCTCCCTCCATTTTATTATGTCCTTTGATTTCCACAATCACTTTTTCCTTTCAAGTTATTTGCGACGGCAGATAGACGACCGTCGTGCCACATGGGCCACAGAAAGTAAGCCCATGACAACTGATATTACAGCCAGAGCAAACATTTGTCATAGCGGGGCAATGGGAGTTAAGTTGATGTCATGCTAACCGACGACTGGCTGCTATTTGCGGTAGCACGGCTGGAGATGAGACAAGTTTTCTAGCAAAGGAAGTATAGACTCATCAACAAAGGAAACATGCGATGAGTGAAACCAACAAAGCAATAGAAGTTGGCTAGATGCGATCGAGATGACCATTGCCTCCTTGAGTCATTTGATGACCGAAGCTGTTCGGTGCTTCGAGGACTACAACATTAGGACTAATCACAATTTGAACCAGGTGAACTCTCAATTGGGAGATGATTTGGCCTATTTAGCTGTTATGGAGGACGAGATACAAGTTCTCAAGATGCGAAATAGGTACCCAAAAAATTAGCTTGCCAGGATGCAAGAATCCAGAGGTGTAGGTGTCGCGCCTCAAATGAGAGTCCCTAAACCAAAGAGGTACAACAATGCTTGAGATGCTAACGAATTTCAGAACTTTTTGTTTAAAAAAGTACTTCAAGGTAAACCAGATTTACGATAATGAGATGAAGATCACAACCACCTCAATGTTTTTGACTGATGATGTGATGTTGTGATGGCGGAGGTTGGATAGTGATGTTGAGAAGAGCCTTTGCACTCTTGATACTTGGGATGAATTCAATCATGAAAAGCGTGAGCATTTCTTGCCAAAAGGACACATAATACATGGCAAGACACTGACTTATAGAACTCAAGCAGACAGGTTCGATCCATGATTATGTGCAGGCATTCACAGCTAAGATGCTGGAGATATCAAAATGTTTGCTGATGATCGGCTATTCTACTTCATGAATAGACTACAGCCTTGGGCTGAGCAGGAACTTCGACGACAAAATCCTAAGGACTTGAGAACTGTCCTTACAGCTACCAAACTTGGTTGACATATCCATGCGGCTCAAGTTTGAGTATAAGCCCTACAACTTAAAGAAAGGTAGAAACAACAACCACAATACTGGTAGGAATAGCAAGAAAACTGGACAGCAAGAAAAAGGAAACACTAATGCAACTGTCCAGAAGAGCAGTGACAGAAGTGGATGAGATGGCAACAGTTATAAGCCTCCCTGATCACATTTAGGATTGAAGTTCTGGCATTGTAGTGAAAATCATTTTGCATTAAAATGCCTAAATGTTGGGATCAACCATGCAAGCTCTTCAAAACAATTTGCTTATGTTATACAGAATCAAGAGGATGAAGGCCTACATATGGGAGTACTCCAACTCCTCAATGCTTTGAAAAAGATGACAAATGTGATAGTAGTGACAACTACTGGATGGTGGACATATATGCAACTCACAATTTTGCCTCGTAAGAAGAAGCGAAGAGATTTGGCCTCACTCTTGAGAATGGAGAGTTACGCTTGAAGGTAGTGAACTCAAAGGCAAAGCCCATCCGCAAAGTGGCCGGGTGTGGCTATGAAGATTGAGAGTTGGTCGGAAAAAGACAATTTCTCAATGACACCAATGGATGATTTCAAGATGTTTCTAGGCATGGAGCTCCTTCATTTAAAGAAGGTAGTCATGATGCCGCATCTGTGAGCCTTGGCATTCTTGAAGAAGGTTTTCTCTGTATGCTTTTGCCATTGGCAACAAGGAAGGATAAGGGCAAGGCTGTGATGTTGTTTGTCATCTAGTTAAAGAAAGGCCTGAAGCCTGGAAACAAAACATACTTGGTGGCAATCAGGAAAGTGTTTGAAGATTTCCTTGCTTTGGTTCTAGAGGTGCTTGTCTTGGTCATGGAAGAATTCACAGAAATGATGCCTGCAAAACTCCCTAGATGACTGCCACATCAACACGAAGTGAACCGTGCCATCAAATTGGTCTCGAGCCCAAAACCACCTACCATGGCACCTTACTGAATGGGTCCTACAGAACTAAAGGAACTTTGACGTCAATTAAACGAAATGCTTGCAGGATGGATTATTAGGGCTTCCAAGGCTTTTTATGGTGCAACTGTGTTATTCCAACTGAAACATGACAGCTCAAAGCGACTCTGTGTGGACTATAGAGAACTGGAAAAAGTGATGGTGAAAAGCAAGTATTTGTTGTCATTGATAGGGATTTTTTGATTAGTTAGGTGAAGCTCAAGTATTTTCTAAGTTAAACCTTCGATCAGGTTATTGGCAAGTCTGGATTGTAAAAGGTGATAAACCAAAAACCACTTGCATCACTGACTATAGAACCTATGAGTTTTTTAGTGATGCCATTCAGGTTGACAAATGCCCCTACCACCTTCTCAACATTGATGAACAAGATTTTCCATTTGTATCTAGACAATTTCATGGTAATCTATCTCGATGATATTGTGGTATTCAGCAACAACTTGGAAAAACATCTAAAACATTTGCGGATGGTGTTTTGAGTATTGAAGGAGAATGATCTCTATGTAAAGATGGAAAAATGCCTCTTCGGCCACGAAGAAATAAATTTTTTTCCAGCCATGTTGTTGGGCATGGTCAGTTGCAGATGGATACAGAGAATATAAAGGTCATCCAAGAGTAGAACCCCCCAACTAAAGTTTAAGAGTTGCAGTCCTTCCTTGGGTTGGGGAACTACTATTGGCAGTTCATTGAGGAGTATTTTTTTTATTGTTGTACCCATCACTGATTTGCTGAGAAGAGTAGGACATGGACCTGGGCGGAGCTCGCTCAAGGTGCCTCTTCGGCCAAGAAAAAATAAGTTTTCTCAGCCATGTTGTTAGGTATGGTCAGTTGCAGATGGATACAGAGATGGTAAAGGTCATCCATGAGTAGAACCCGCCAACTAAAGTTTAAGAGTTGTGGTCTTTCCTTCGGTTGACGAACTACTTTTGGTGGTTCATTAAGGGTATTCTCTGATTGTTGTGTTTGTCACTAATTTGCTGAAGAAGAGTAGGACAAGGACTTGGGCAAAGCTAGCTCAAAATGCTTTCGATCAGCTGAAGAAGGCCGTTATCCAAGAGTCTGTACTAAAGCTGCTTGACCATTCAAAACCATTTGAAGTGTACATTTATACCTTTGATTATGCTATCGACAGGTATTAATGCAGAAGGGGCAACCCATTGCGTACGAGAGTCGAAAGCTAAAGGATGTGGAGCAATGCTACTCCATGCACGAGCGAGAGATGAAGACAATCGTGCACTGTCTCTGTATTTGGAGACTGTTTTCACCCCAACTTTTTTTTCAAAATGATTGCATTTTATTTTCACCCAAATGAAATTCTCAGTTATTTGGATTTAACTTTTAGACCCTAAACCAAATCCTAGACCCAAAATAAATTTACAACTACTTAATCCAAAACGAATCTACAAACCCTGGTCTGAACCCAAACACAAAATCCAACTCTCGGATCCGAATTAGATCCAAAGCCAAAGTCTAGATCCAAATCAAGAACTTCAAACACAAAATCCAAAGCCGAGATCAAAACAATGAAATTTTACGCTATGAGCGCCGTACGCACATGCATGGACATTCCCTTTGTTTTATGTTTCGTTCTTGTGCCAATATGTGTATTTGGAGCCTAAATCACTCACTAGAATGCATCGGCGACCAATTGAACCCAATCCGGAATTAAAACGAGCGCGGAGTCATTGAAAACGGAGTCCACGCCCCCCCCCCCCCCATTTGTGACAAAAAATCATTTTTATACACAATTAAAAAAAAGGTTTTATGTTTTTTATATGAACATCCTTTTTTATTATTTTATTTCATTTTATTAAAAGAATTAGTAGTTTGTGCGCAGTCACGTGTGACACGATCGTCTGTGCAATCACGCGCCAGGTGCAATAGCGCTTGGCCATCAGCGAGCACGCCTGGTGCGTGCCAGTGCCCGAACCAGGGCCCGTGCGCCGTGTCGGCTAGCGCGCCTGGCGCACGACAATGTCTGAACCAGGGCCCGTGCGCTGCGTAGGCCCCATTTTCATGGTAAAACTGCCCCCTTGGGTGGTGGTTTTGGCCCTATTGGGTGGGCAAATCTAGTGCTTTCTTACTTAAAATCTAGAGTTTTCCTTAGCTCTCTATTTCTATTTCTCTCCTATTCTCTTCTTCTTCTTTTCCAACCTTTGTAGCAAACTTCTCCAAGTCCCAACTCTTCAAAGGAGCATGAGGAGATCTCTTGGAGGCACACCTTCATTATCTTGGAGCTTCACCTAAGGAAACCTTAGGATCATCATCTTGGAGCTTCATTCCTAATATCTTCTATATTCGATGCATGTAGTTCACATCTTGTTTTCATTTTTATTTTCATTTCCTCTTGCCACCTCCCCATGACCATGCAAAAAAGCTCTAAAGATTTCTTATTCGAAGTCGAGAGCTACTCCTGAGTGCACCGAGAGTTATATTGTTTTACTCATTGTTTATGTTTGAAATGATGTTTATACATGATGTATTAATTTTCTTTAATTAATGAGCAAAATACAGTGTGAGTTTTTGGGTTGTGTTCTTTTTATTATTAAGTTGATTTTGAGCTTGGGATTTGTCTAACCCAGTAAAGTCATTCACAAATATGTACATGTTAAAATGTATATTCATGTCATTATCACGCTTAGTTATTCTCTTCATCACTTGATTAAGAACTCTAATCGATGCTTTATTACGTTGTTTGATTTTCTTCCATACCCAATGGTACAAGAAGTATATTCTCTTGTAACAAAAAAATAATAATGTTTTATGTTTGCATATAAAAATATTAGGAATCATGTTTTTCAAAAGATTTTTGAAAAAAATAACCTTCTTTAATGATGCCTTGAAGACTTATCTTAGGCTCTTGCATAAGCTCAAGTTCCTCTCTGACCTTCATAGAAAAAAATCAAAATTGGGTATTTCAATGTTACTTTTTGTTTTCAACTATCATGAAGATATATATATATATAGGTTATATACATATATGTGCACATGACTTCACTCTTTGCTCTTTGTCCTTCTCTCTCTATGATTCAACATATTCTTTTACAAATTTATATATATATATATATATATATATATATATATATATATATATATATATATATATAACCTCTCTCTCTTTTTAAAATCTCTCTATTTCTAAGA